>JAXIVH010000013.1:9603877-9636377 GCA_036785325.1 Urophycis tenuis
AAGGGCCGGCAGGAATCCGCCCGTCACCCTCACCCTCATCATCACCACCTCCATCCTCATGGCGTTCCCAACGCCCAACCTTCGCCCTGCGACGACGCCACGGCCCTCCGAGGCGGGGGAAGCGCGAGCGACGCCGCACGCGCGGCGTCCAATTGCGAGGGGATAGAGAGCGACACTGTGGGTCGGCTCTCGCTAAATGACAGGTGGTCCGGCGAGCGTAGGAAAACCCTCGTTAAAAATGAGAACGCCGGCATGCGCTCTGACCCGGCGCCAGACGGCGGAGACCCGTGCGGTATAAATAAAGAGGGAGCCGGAAGTGGCGAAACTAGCGATGAGGTCACCCTCGCCGCTGACCCGGGCGAGGCCTGTGGAGGCGGCTTGCTTCATTCCAGGGTGTGAAGAAAACCCCAACACTGGTTTTCTGAAAGCTGAACTGAACAAAATACAGTACAGTAGGGTATGTGTAATCTATTATCCCCCCCGAGGTGTCCTAAGCAAAGCCGGGAAGGCGAAGCCAACGAGCACTTTGTCAGTGTGACGTGTTGATTTGAGAGTTAATGTTTACTGGACTTTGTATGCCTCAACCGATTTGATAAGATTGAATTGATACGATTATCGTTTTTAGTCAACAGGAAAACTGTTTCTTTTGCATAGCCACCGACAGCGTTCACGAAACCAGCGGTTCTCAGAAACACTGATCATCAATCATGATTCACTTTTCATCTTCCTTCTTGCATACACACATATTGGCCGGTGTGTTGGTTTTAAAACTGAACCCTTGAAAGACTGGAGAGAGCGAGCGAGAGAGAGAGAGACAGAGAGAGAGAACTTTGAATCAAGAGAGTGGTTTTGAATTTTCCCTAGTCGTCGTCTTATTTTATTGGCAGAATACATTCATAATGAAATAGCTCCAGACTTAATGAGTCAAAATTGTCTGACGGATAATCAGGCTTTTCACATGAAACATGTTTTGAAAACAAAATTCAGACCCTTTTATGTGTCTGCCTGTAGACATTCCCATGGCAGCGTCTGAATAATAATGATTTATGTGACACCTGGATGCAGCTCAGTGCTGTCTAGAGTGTTGAATGATGAACGAGAGTGTTTAGACGTTCACGTGTCATCAAATGCTTCTGATTTGCTGCTGCTATTGTTAGCACTATAATCATGTTTTAATGTAACTGAATATTTTGTTCACAATTATCTTTATGTATAGTTTTTTAAAGCCTTTAAAAGACTGAACAGACCTAGAAGGAGCTTGAGTTAGATTCAATTATCAACTTCAACTATACTATAGACTTCGATGTCTTAAAGTGCCACGGCAATGTCAGCTGGACCTATTGTGGTCGTTGGGGCAATGACCAGCTTCCCTAATCTGAACTGTGTCCAAAACTCTCATTGTGATTCATGCACATCGGTAGGAGTAGGTTTTTCGGTCTCTAATTGGCCGGACATTCAATGAAATGAACGTCAGCGAGTCAGCAATGGGAGAATGTTCCATCGCAAAACATTTCAGTTGATTATCTAGCATAAACAAACGAGATCAAAACATCATAGGGCTTATTAAGACCTTGCGCCCTATGCAGCAAAACATCACGAAATGTGCACGAGAATGTGCACATCACCCCACCCCCACCCATCAGAGGAAGATGGGGGTGGGGTGATTGGAAGTACAAGGACAATGTCCTCTCGACAACACTGATGGAGAGAAAATAAACAAAAAGCACTAGAAAATGTCTGAACAGCACTTATTTTTTAAGACAAAAGGCTCTGTGACTTCCCATCTTGGGAGTAAAACTGTCAAGATCAGGTTTTAGTTATGGGATTAAAAACCGAAAATTATATTTTGTAATTGATTGATTTTCTGTGCTTGTAAAGTGAGTGAACCTGTGCACCACTATTGCATGATGTAAATGTGTTGAAGATGTTGAAGCTAGGAATGGCGATAACATAATGGGATGATTCAGTTGGAGAGAAAAAAATATCAGAAGGTTTGCTCTCTCTTTCAGATGGAACTGGCTTAAAAGGCAGATGATACGATGCTGTTGTTTTTTGGTTGGATTCTTACCTTCAGATCATTTCATATGGCTGTGTATCTCATTGCCGCTGTGACTAAACCGCTTTTGGCTGCAATTAGATTTTGAAGACGGCTTTCATGAATGGATCTGGCCTTCTGTATCATTGTGTTGTTGATGTTATAGTTCACACTTGCATTCCTGCCATTTAAAGATTCATTTGACGAATCCGCAAACTGGCATTCTCTTGTAAACCTCTGCCACTCCTTTGCCCCCTCTTGAGCAGAAATGGCGAAACATTTCTTTTGTGTGTGAGCCCAACAACTGTTTTTCTACGGAAGTCAGGCAGACAATGTAGTTCTTATCAATGTTATAAGTGTCGTACTCTTTTTACCTGACCTGTTTCTGTGTGTATGTGCGTGTGCGCGCATGCGTGTGTGTGTGTGTATGTGCGTGTGTTTTGTATGTACTTAGTATATTGCTTTGTTACAATCATTTGAGCACCTTTATTGATATGAACCAAGTGAGTGCAGAGTGTACATGTGGGGCCCCTATTGGCCCAAGCTAGCTATTGGCTAAGGTTAGCTATAGGCTAACACTAGCATTCATGTGGACGTGGTCATCCTTAGATTCCTCTGCTCCTAAATGCCAGCAGGCAAGCTAGCTGAGTGGGAGTTGCCTTGGGTGAAACGAGGAACACATTCTCAAAGCAAAGTAACTTTTTCCCTGCAGCCATCTCTTTTGTTCAAATTAAGAGATGGCTAATGAATCAAGCGCAGCCACCCACGACACAATCAACCTTGGGGTGACTTTTTCTCTCTGAATCAATTTGATCTGCGGAGAAATACAAAGTAGATGAGTAACTCTCATGTGATTGCTGCTGTGAAAAAAGTGACACAAGATACAAAACATTACTCACTGTGTGCTTGTGTGTGCATGCATGGGTGGCTGGATGCATGTGCCTGTATGTGTGCAAGTGTGTGTTTATTCACGTGTGTGTGTGTGTGTGTGTGTGTGTGTGTGTGTGTGTGTGTGTGTGTGTGTGTGTGTGTGTGTGTGTGTGTGTGTGTGTGTGTGTGTGTGTGTGGGTGGGTGTGCGTGTGCGTGTGTCTGAGTCAGACAGAAAGCGTGTGTTTGCTGAGTACATGGATGCCTCTTTGCATCTGATTCTGCTACTCTGAAGCCCTGGAGAGCTGCTGGCTTAATCTGTTATCAATATGTTGTTGGATGAAGCTTTGGTGTTGTACTTTATTTATTTATTTATTGAAGCAGCTTCTCTCTGTGGAGCCCTGTAATAATGCTTTGCATCTTACTATTCTACTATTTGATTCAATAAAAACGTAACGTACAAAACACGGGATTTGTGGTATGTCCTTTTAAAGACCTAAAATGTATAAATGGAATTTCTTAATCTGCATTTTTGTCTTGAAATGTGAAATTCCTTTATCTTAGTATAGGATACATTTGTAATTGTAATTTGTATGACTTCTTTATGAGTTGAAATGTGAATGGCTATAGGAACAACACACATTGTACATTAAAGACAGTAAGATTATTTCTAAGTGAAGTCATCAACGATGGCATTCGACTGAATTTGTTTTGACCCCTTCAGGTAAAATAAAAGCTCATTTGATTATGTGTATATATATATGTACATATATGTATATGCTGTATTTATTGCATTAACATCATAAATCACTGTGTTAAAATAATACTTTTGGATCCACGTGTGCTCCATGTGCTGTAGAATAATCCTACACGACAGAACATAGAATATTCATATAGATATATACCACATACCATGCTAGATATATTATGGATGAGTTTACTACCCACCTGTGAGGCACAGATTAATCTCAGAAGGCTGTCGTAAGTACTTTACATTCATGTGTCTGAGGGTGAACCAATGTAACTCCTGGTGTTTGTATCTACAAACACACGTACACACACACGCACACACACACACACACACACACACACACACACACACACACACACACAAATCAATACCTTCACTCAACAAGGCACACCAGATACACACACCCACACACATGTATAAATGGATGTGAGTATGAAAGTATTTGAATTTTTCCCAGGGAGGATTTTAAAAATAGAAACTCTACAATCATCACCCCCACCTTCACTATTCTCCTTCCTCCATTTTCCTGTTTTCTCGTGGCACTTCCCCTTGTTTTGCTCTCTCACCCCGTCACTCGCTCGCCCTCTCTCTCTCTCTCTCTCTCTCTCTCTCTCTCTTTCTCTCCCTCTCTCTCTCTCGCTCTCTCTCTCTCGCTCTCTCTCTCTCTCGGATCAGGTGCTGATTGAGTTTGAAAAAGCAGGGTTGGATTTTTTTGGGGGCCGTGACGACGAGATGGCCGGATAGCGACAGATGAGTCCTTTAGAATGTGATAACATGCACACGCACACTCGGACGCACACTCGGACGCACAATTTGTGCGTTCCTTATCACAATCTGCCCTGTCTCCAGAAGCACTTTCTTGGTGGTGCCTTTGTTCACCCCTCCTGTGACCCACTGATGAAGAGGTTGTTATCGATGACCCGTCATGTTCTAATGGCTGTGGCAGCGCAGTGGAAAACACTCTCCGCCCTTTCTGTGACAAGGATCTTTTTTCTCGTCTGTCGAGATGACACAAAAAAATCAAACTGTTTTTAATGTTCCTGTGAGTGTGAATGCTCAAGGTCCTCCGACGCCTGGAGCTGCTGTTCTACAGCTGTGGATGTGAAGATGAACTGAAATTGTTAGAGACACTTCAACACAGGACACTCATCGTCTGTGAACAGAGGTTCAATGATCCGGTTCATGATCCGTCTGCTGCCAGGGTCACAACACATGAATGCATGCACACGGCACCACGATAACAGCCATTGTATGACACTCTATCATATTGTTTCAATGTGAAATAATACAGTAGTAGATTCAATATGAATAGGAACATATGGCACAGTCGTGTAACCATAGATACCATATATAGTCATTCATTCAATGAACATCAAATTAAGGATGCAACCATATTCTATCAAATGCACTGACAAGTCAGTCTGGCACATTTCTGTGTATATTTTTCTTTAATTGTAATAAGTAAAGGGTGAATTCGCAGCAATTAGCACTGCTTAAGAAATTGTAGCACATTATATAAGTTAAGTATACCACTTCAAATGACCTGTGGTTATGTCTGTGTGTGAACTTTCAGCATGAACCTGGTGCCACCACCTTCTCTGAAAGGAAAAAAATACCTTCAAGGTGTGGAAGGAAAATGTGAATATTCTCAGCGTGAGATTGCCATTCATATCTATTATATCCAGGCTGGCTGGAAGGGTCATATGGCTTCTGGTGGAACCCTGGGGTTCTGCGGGGGAACCCTGGGGGTCTGTGGTGGACCGAGTCTAGACACATCAACATTTACAGATGTTTGTGGGTCTTTTGTGTTATCTTTTAAACCCTCCACCACTGACTATTGCATTACACATACAGCTCAATTATTATTGTATTAATGACTGGTTCATTAGTCATTATTTAATGCGAACCCTTCCCTTCGCGTTTCTTCATTCAGAGAGTAGCTGCTAACAAATTCAGACTCGGCCACTTTGCAGGAAAAAAAAGCCCACTCATCTTTCAACAGGGTTTAGTTAGCGTGAATTATTAATGCCATGCTAGATGAACCCTTCCTGTCACCCACATCAGCCTAAAGGCCACCGCTCATTGCTTCACTTTGTTTCCAAAGCAAAAACAGATGGGGAAACACATACGTTTCCAGTTGGCAGGTCTGCTTTCGGCTAGGCTAGCACTTTCTATTGAACTTTCTACAGAAATGCAACTCAGCCTGATGTATTTCTTAAAGGTGAGCAGGATCACTTTAAGAAGAAAGATGCTCCTCAAAAAACTGGCTCCGACCTTGATGGGTATATATGCACTATATCCCTATTCGTTCCCCTGGGTTTAACCTGGTAGAACCAAACACAAAGGAGGGAAGTTATGAATTAAGAGAAAGGTAAGACAATTTAAGCAATACAAGAAGCCTCTAGAAAGGTAAATGGCTGGACACATGATGTACATCGAAATGGAACATTATATAAGGGAAAGTAATGACATTCAGAGTTTTTGTATCACCATTTTAAAGAGTTAAAGAAAGACAGCACATAAAATACATTATTATTTAAAAAAAAAAGTATAGAATTATAAAGCAAATTAATATTTTTTTCCATCCAGCAGAAACATTCAAACGGTACTGAGATAATGTATAGTCAGAGAACATGATGAAACATATTTTTGTTGGAATACAATAAATCAACCTTAAATATTCCACAGGTGAGAGGAATTGGATTTTTGCATAGAATCCTTAATTATCAGCTCACCACCAGGAACCGCGTGAAACACATCAGAATGTGTGTGATTGTTGTGTGGTGTCTAGCGCTTCAATCTTATTTCACAATTGATATTCCATGCAAGTCTAAAAGGCAAACACCTGAGTCAAATACAATAACTCAGACAGTGTTCACTGATGGGAAACGTCAACTACCACTGCAATTTACATTCATGAGTCCCAAATCTGGATACGGTATGATGTTTCAGCATCCATGATATATGGAACACTGGCTGGTTGGACAAAAATCGAAAAGTAGAATACAATCAAACATCTTTTTTTATTTATTGTTTGCTGGGTTTTTCAAAATCAATTACAAAAAGGCTAAATATGTGGGTACATATAAAACAAGTACAGTATAGAGTAGTATAGATAATTGTAATCATCTAAATCTGGTAAATGGTTAACCTAGCAATTGAAATGCTTGGAACTTGTTCTGGTTACTCTCTTACTTTATTAGCAGCAATGAAATGTTTCACCTTCTTATGACAAATGTACTTTTTGTAAGCCGCTTTGGATAAAAGTGTCTGTTAAATGCCCCTAAATGTAAATGTAAATTTAAATATGACTATTGCCCGTGCAAATTGAAATTGGCAATTAAAGCGAAACTAAAAAAGGAAGTCAGATGGTTTGGTGAGCAGTGTGGAGCTCATAGCTTCTGCTGTTCAATTCAGACTAGTCTACAGCGCATTGTGTAAATGCTGTGAGGATGCCACACTGTTGTTAATCATACAGTGTTAACTCATTTTCGGGGCCTTGGCTTGTCTGGAGCACACTGGATCAGAAAAGTGGTTTGGTCATCTTTTTCTCAGTGGACAGAAACAATGTATTAGTGGGTTTGGATTCACCCAGACCATTGTGGTCTGCACAGCAGTGGTCCTTAATATGTGGCTGCACAGTGCTACGAGTCTTCGCCTCTGTGTATCTCTGTTTCTGCCACTCTCTCTTCAACTGCCCGGGGAGGCAATTTGTAGTTTTGTCGTGACAGGTTTATTAATCATGCAAAAAAGTTGTGTGTATTACCCATCGACTGTAGAATGTGACATTACCCGGCCTAAGCCCTGTGTTTGGGGCTCAAACAAAGAAGGTCTGCCCGAAAAAAAAAACCCTGAATAACAAATAAAGAAAATAAATAATATATAACCCCAAACTGCAGTTTTGTATTATGCATGGAACAACACACACACACAGTGTCAAGAAAACTCAGGATCTTACCCTTTTTCCTTCCTTGAAGAGCATTTAGCTGTCCTTTCATTTTATGCTGCATTGATAAAAAAAATAAAAATAAAAAAGAGATGCAAACTCGCGCTAAACAAAAGACACCCAGGGGTTGTGGCCTCCGTGTGGTCCGAGATCATTACGTCGGCACGCTGGTGTTTCTGGAGATGTGCTTGTGTTTCCCGGTGCCCTGCCCGGACACATCATGTACAGTAGAGCAGCCAACTGATGCCCACCATGCTGGCTAATTGATTTTCGC
The DNA here is from genome assembly GCA_036785325.1 of Urophycis tenuis. Taxonomy (NCBI): domain Eukaryota; kingdom Metazoa; phylum Chordata; class Actinopteri; order Gadiformes; family Phycidae; genus Urophycis; species Urophycis tenuis. The sequence goes on from JAXIVH010000013.1 coordinate 9,611,752, forward strand.
GATCACTGGTTGGCTGACGCATTCGGTGTTGTGTTTATTCAATACTCTTTTTTTTTTTTTTTTTTCTCTAAGCGTTACTCCATTAACTCGTAAGTTTACACGTTTTATTTCTGTGTGCGAGTGAAAGAGAAAAACGAAATTATGTCTATGGGCGTGTGTTTTCCCTTCACCCTGGAGTGTTTTTTTTGCCTGATGAAGAGGGAAACCAAATCACCATGAACGCATCTGAGACGTGAGCTGAGAACCATGGAACAATCCTCAGACACACAGTGTTCTGGTCCTTCACACACACAGTGATCAGTCTTGTGAACAACATTGTAGAAGGCTATTTTGGCGGCGGCCAAACTGACAATTGGCAACGGTGTGTGTGTGTGTGGGAGGGGGGGGTAATCTCCATATGAATACCCGGCTGATGACATCATCAGGAAGATCCAACGAGCGAACTGATGAGTTCAAGTGATGGCCGGCAGTGGATTACAGAGTGCAGCATGTACTCTTATCAAGCACTGTGATGATGATTATTTCCTATTCAAAAAGCTGTTATCATTACACAGTGAATGAACACAGTGAATGAAAACATGTAAAAATATACATATATAAAAAAAAGTATTTATATATATATACACACAATGCAAAAATCCTCAAAGCATGATTTGAAAATCCATGCCTAATCTATTGCTATGAGGCATGGATTGGCCAAAGACGGGTGTCAAAAGATAGGCCAGAAACTGGTGAAAGTCCTTATCATTAAGCTATGAATGAACAAATGAAAACATGAAACAAATACATATAAATATAAAAACCACCACCAACAACAACAACAACAACAACAACAACAACAACAACAACAACAACAACAACAAGCATAAAGCCCAATGTTAAAAGGGTTTCCGATCGATCGGCCAATGAAAATGAAGTGAAGGTGGAGGAGGTCGAGCACTAAGCCTGTCTCACCCCTACCGCCAACCACCACCCCCCCCCAACCCACCACCACCACCACCACCCCCACCACCTCCACCCCCACCACCACCTCCCGCCCAAACCCACCACCACCACCACCCCCACCACCTCCACCCCCACCACCACCTCCCGCCCCAAACCCACCACCACCACCACCACCCACCACCACCCCCACCATCCCCCCCCCTACCCCCAACCCACCACCACCACCACCACCACCACCACCTCCACCCCCCCACCACCATCATGCAGCGCTGGCTCTTAAGGACCCCGCGGAGGGTCCCACTCTGTGGGAGTGGAGCAGAATAAGACTTTGCCGGCTCACATGTTGCAATCACAGTTCACCGGGCGCAGCATCACCAGTCGACACGTTCAGCGGTTCGCTTGTGGACCAACTCAAATGGTCGCCATGGCTGTGAGTCGATACAGCGAGCCGTAATAACAAAAACAAATCATCAAGGCGGGAGAAAGCATCTCGTAACTGTCACCACGCTTTTCCGCGCGACAAACGCGCGTAATAACAGACACAGGAATATGCCGTCACTTACGGAGACAAGATGCTCATGGCTTTAACACCGTGATTAAACCGTGAGTGACGACAGCAGTAAGTAGCTCCAGTACTTATGCCCTGTGGAGTCTCCAAATGCCAAACCAACCGTGGCATTTAGATCGGCGTCTGACTGTCAATGCGTTTTTTTTCTTCCCTGCCCCCCCCCTGCCCCCCCCCCCCTTTTTCACTCAGTGCCTGTGTGTTGCCGCAACTCACACACACACACACGCACACGCACACAACACACACACACACACACACACACTACACATACACACACGCACACGCACGCGCACGCGCACACGCACACGCACCTACACCTACACACACACACATACACACATAACACACACACACACACACACCTACACCTACACACACACACACACACACACACACACACACACACACACACACACACACACATTCCATTTGTATTTATTCCTATCCTGCTGTCTGCCCCACCATTTTCTGTTGAAAACTTCTTCACACACAAACACACAGACACGTGTTTCAGTTGGTGAAAAACAGCGAGACCACCCAGTTCATTGGCCATGTATGAGAGTGCAATTTCAACGACAAGTGTACTGTCAACTTTTTAATCATTATCGCTAACAATCTGCTGCAAATGACTGACAAGCCGTCCCCCTCGTTTATTGCCAATTCAGTTGGCAAAAAAGGGAATATGCCAGCCTCCCCAGGAGCCACGAGTCAATATCCCATTGATCCGTTAACCGCACAAGGTGAATTCATGTCTCATCCACTATCATTTAAATCTCCAGTTTGCTCGTGTTTGACAGGCTAGACAAACGTCGTGCGCTGCAGATAGACGCCAGGGAGGCAGGCAGCCTCAAGCCTCCTCAAAATGGTGTCCTTAACACCAGAGACTGCTGCTCTCCCTTGGATTTGACTTTCAGATACGGGAATTGTGAATCACGGCTGTGGATTTCGTGTCACACCTGAAACGACGTGAGAGAGAGAGAGAGAGAGAGAGAGAGAGAGAGAGAGAGAGAGAAGAAAGAGAGAGAGAGAGAGAGAGAGAGAGAATAACAATCCTATATCGGGACACTTTCATCACGCCTGCTTGCTTTTCCAATTCGTTTTGTTGTCAATCGCGATCAGTCCAACCGCATGTATTCAACATTGGTTTACATCAGCATGGGCTTGGTTCTCTTCAAAGCCTGTGACCGTGTGGCAGCACCTCTTCTGGTGGAGCTACAGTATGTGTTTGTGCGTCTGAGAGCCATTAAGAGTCAACTGTGTCAACAAATGATGGCATCTGCATGAGGTCACGCTGGCACATGCAGCCTCGCCTCTGAATAGCCTGGATATGTGAATGGGGAATTGTGTGTGTGTGTGTGTGTGTGTGTGTGTGTGTGTGTGTGCATGGCATGTGTGCGTGTGCTCCTGTGCGTGCATGTGTAAGAATGTGCGTGCGCACATGCATACTCGCATGCATCCGTGTGTGTGTGTGTGTGTGTGTGTGTGTGTGTGTGCACGACTGTATGCCTGAGACAATAGGTGTCTCATTCAGCGTGTCTCCAGCGTGGCTCTGCCCCCAAGCATCACCTGCTGTGATAATCCCCCAAACGGTGACGGCAAAGTGCAGCACAGACCCCGACTTCAGCTACCACGGTACAAAAAAAAGGAGAAATCAGTTGACACCCCCTGGAATTGCTCTAGCCGAACCTCAATGCCTTTTTTTTCATAAGAAAGCAATGGGGGGGGGGGGGGGGGGGGGGGGGGGGGGGGGGGGGGGGGGGGGGGGGGGGGGGGGGGGGGGGTACCGGTGTGTTCACCTGGCTGCTGCTGCATATTAATAGTTCAGATATGTATCTCCACCTCCATCCCGGGCCTTATCCTCTAAGCTGCCGTCTGTGAAATGGGCGCTATCACCACGAGTGGAGTTTAGAGGGACACTTCTGGAATCCTCCATTCCCCCCCCCCTCCCCCCCCCCTTCCAGTCCCACCATTTTATTTGCTGTGTGCAGTTTCCTCCCCCCACCTCCCCTCCCCCCCACTCCCCCCACTCCCCTCCCTCCCCCACTACTGTCTCTCACCAGTCTTACATCTTCTTCTTCTTCTTCTTCTTCTTCTTCTTCGTCGCCGTCGTCGTCGTCTTCGGCTGCAGCTCACTCTGGCGATGGGGAGATTGGGGGCGCGCTCTCGTGCCGCTCGCCACTCATCCGGCTGCCGCCGCCAGGCCGGCCCGCCGTAATCTTCAGGAGGGGATCTCTCCCCTCGCACGGCTCGCGGTCACAGCGCTTTGCCAAAAGATTAGTGTAATCTCCCGGGAGCACGGAGACTCCTGTGGAAGGGCCATGGGAGAGGGCCACCGCCATCACTTCTTTCACCGCTCTGATGTGGGGACAGAGAGAGAGAGAGGAGAGAGAGAGATGGAGAGAGAGAGAGAGTAGAGAGAGAGAGAGAGAGAGAGAGGAGATGAGAGAGAGACAGAGAGTAGAGAGAGACCCACACGTACGCACACACATACACATAAAGGATCGACCAAGGATTTTGAGATGAGAGAGAGGTAGAGAGAGAGAGTAGAGAGAGAGACACACACACACATACACATAAAGATCGACCAAGGATTTTTAGAGAGAGAGAGAGAGCGAGAGAGAGGGAGATTGGGAGAGGGGAGACTAATGTGTCTCTTTCTCTGTTAAATGTTGTCAAAATGCTGTTTTTGAAAGGGGCCAAGGCGATAAGTTCAGTGTCACCACTGAGATCAGCTCGCTCACAGAAAGCAACCTTGAGACGTTTCGGCAGTTGCCACATCAGCCGCCTTCCCCCTCGCTCCCTCTCTCCCGTTCGCAGCGTGAGGGGTGAAGACAGTGGGATACCCGGCCGGATTCTGCAGCCCGATGCTGCTTTTTCAATAGCGCTGGGGACTTTGGTGTATTTTGAGGCGAAAGGGCTGTTTTTTTTGTTTTTTTCCCCCATCACACACACACACTCACAGTGCAGACCTGTTGACGCTTCACGACCACCCGCTGCTGCGTGAAGCCAGGGCCGAGGTCTCCGCTGTGAGCCGCGGAGAGGTCAGACATCACGCCGCGGCATCGGCGGCTGTACAGTCGCCAGGGCGGAGAGCACACATCTCACGCATCACCCAGCTCTCTTAGATGTTCGTTTGTGTTTGTGTGTGAGTGTGTGTGTGTGTGAGAGAGTGTGAAATGGCTCACAAGGCTCATGCACAGAGCCCTTGTGTGTCTGTGTTGTGTGTGTGTAAGTGTGTGCATGTGTGTGCATGAAGGAGTGTGTCATGGCTCATGCAGAGAGCCGTGTGTGTGTGTGTATGTATGTGTGTGCGTGTGTGTGTGTGTGTGTGTATGTATATGTGTGTATGTGTGTGTGTGTGTGTGTGCTTGTGTGTTTGTATGTACAAAGTATGTGCATGTGTGCGTGTGTGTGCATGTGTGCGTGTGTGTGCGTGTGTGCGTGTGTGTGCATGTATGTGTATGTATGCGTGTGTGTGTGTGTGTGTGTGCATGTGTGTGTTTGTGTGTGTGTGTGTGTGTGTGCGTGCTCATGGCTCTGCATGCTCCATGTGCAGCTGTGTATCTGTAGCTGAGCGTAGTGGTGCGTGTCAGACTCTACTGCGAGGCGGCGGCCCGTATGCATAATACAGATATTAAGTTCATATCTTCTAGACGTGACAACAATTCCCCCCCCGTTAGTATCTTTAGTATCTAAACATTAAAAAAAAACACACATGGTGGGAGATTCGACACAGCCTGGCACCATGATGTGATTTGAGTTGCTGGGGGAAATTTCTATAGCATCATATGTTCTGGTGATGAGCGCCTTCAACTGGATGCAAACACAAACAAGTCGGCAGTGCCCAGAGTGTGACAAATGTTTCATGTTGCACATGTCATCGGCCTAAATGGTACATTGACGTCAAACCCACGAACCGCCAGACACGAATGACACGCTGCGCCCCCTTTTTTTTTTTTTTTTTTGTCGTGACACATTCAATTTAATTCAACGCGCGCATCAAACACAGCTCAGAGCTCACAGCAGGGGGCAGAGCCACGGGCCGCGACGGGACAGATGAGGGGCCGTGTTCAGAAGACCCCCAGGGGGGCCCAGGGGAGTGAGTCAGCATCACCATGGGCACTCTTCCTCCAGCGGGAGGGGGGGGGGGGGGGGGGGGGGGGCAGGGTTGTAGACGCATGACCCCTGAGGGGTGGGTGGGTGGGGGGCTTAGCTAGCCACCACTGATCAGCCACCACTGGCTATAACAACCACACCAGGCATTGTCAGGTCATTACCAAGGAGTCACGCGGGGCGCTGGGGGAAGCCGGCAGGAAGGATGGGGGGGGGGGGGGACTGATGGCTGGGTCCCACACTTACCAATCCTGCCCATCTTCGACCCCCGAATCCAATCTCCAATCCAAATCAGAAAACTAGGAGTGATGGAGTTCTGAAACAGTGCGCAGGTGGAGCTGTCACACGCCATACTCTTGCCTCTGCCTTATCGTTTCCCTCGCGGTGCGCCGGCGTCTCCTGCCTTATCGCCCTGTCGCTCTCCATCAGTTTTCCAGGTGTGTTCAAAACATGTGCTGGTGGTGGTGGTGGTGCTGGTGGTGGTGGTGCCTGTGAGCATGGTGCATACATAAGTATGTCATATATTTCCTGTATATATGTACAAAAATGGCTCAATACAGTATATCTACTGTATATATATACACAGTAGATATATATACATTTTGACTTTGCGACCCCCTTAATTTATTCATTCATTTATTTATTCAAGGCTTCCATTTATAAATATATATCAGGTTGAATAATAAATCTGAATACATTTAATAGGCAATGAATGAGCAATGGAAATGTAGCCTTAGCCTTAGTAGATATACCCTCATGACACAGTCATAGGTCCGAGACAACGCGAGGCAGTGACATGAAAACAAGAGCAATGTGGAGGAAGAGAAAGATGACGATGAAAATGCATCACCTGAAATGCCACACAAATCCACACAATGTAATGCAATGCAAATCAATACCACCGAGACGTACAATGCTTTTGTGTTCCTGTGTGTGTGTGTGTGTGTGTGTGTGTGTGTGTGTGTGTGTGTGTGTGTGTGTCACTCCACGGAGCCGCTGAGCAAATATTATCCATCCAGGGAGGGTCCTGTCCTCATCCGCTGTGAGACGCTCACCAAGAACAGCTCAAAGGAATTTGATCATCTCAAACAGGAGTGCACTCAAGATAAAAAGGCTGAAAAGAAAGAGATTGGGTTAAAGTGCATGATTAATTAAAAAATACATCCTGCTTTTGTATGATTAGACACTGTGTTCCTTTTTAAACACGCTGCAAGTACCACCTGCTTTTGCATTCACACAGCGTAGAGCCCCGGGCTGTATTGTCAGGCAGCGATTTCCTATTTACATTTCTTGTGATACGAGTTGTTTACCCAACAAGCATTATTCAAGACAACTGCTTCGGCCAAAAACTGCTTCGGTCAAAAAGGGCGGCGGAAATCATCCCTCTCAATGAATAGCTGAGCGGGTCAAAAGAATACCATCTATCTGTCAGTGACACAACATATTAACAGTTTACATATGAATTACAATCAGCCCCACCTTCGCTTAGAGTCGCTGACTGAAACGACTGGCTGGGAACCTTGGTGGAAAAAGGCGTCGGTCGTTCGGTCAGATCCCGTTTCGCCCCCGTGTTGAGGTTCTGTGTGTGTGAACCCGGATCCGGGCGCTGAACCGGAAAATAGTTTCATTGATGATTTGGACTCGTTGAAAAATCCTGGCTGCGGTTCCGCTCGGATGGACTTCCGCTGACAGATCGTGGCTCGGCTCAGAGTGCCAGGCTATGTATATATATATATATCTGCCATCTGGCCTCGTGGTTATCCATGTGCCGTGTCACTTTCCATCCGCACGCCGCCCGCCTTCCGTTGCCCCCCCCTCCGGCGCTCTCCGGGCCGGACCAAATGTTCCCCTCTTCCGGTGTCGGCCATCAGCGGACGCTATCGTCTCCTTCGATCTTTAATTTGAAGGTCTGGAGGGATCATTCGATGGGCCGAGCTGATGCACGCATAACTCTTTGTTTGTTTGTTCGTCTCTCTTCTTTCCATCTCTCTCTCTTTTTCTTTATTTCTACAGCGATGGAAAATAAGCATGAATGAGTGACCGGTGTAGGATCAAATAACCCCGAGCTAATTACGTGATATTTGTAAAGCGACATTTCGAAGGCATGAACGCGTTGTGATTGACGCCTGTGACTCCATTCAAGGCAGACAATAGTCTTTGTCATAGGTCCGTTAGTCCCAGTGTGGTTTCTGACAGGGACCGGCAATTTAGTTCTTACAGGGAGACAGGGAGACAGGGAGAATGTGTGCCCCATTTGTAGAGTTGTTAACACCACAGGCATAATGCCCGGCGCAAGGAGTTTCTTGTGTTACAAATCTATCAAACAAATGTCTTTCCTAACTATTTCAAGTTTTGGATGGAGGGAACTAGGTACTGCTAAAGGACTGCAGAGCTAGCTCACCGAACAACAAACCCTAAGGCTATGAACATGCAAATACGGACGCATTATACGATGCAAACATTCCCATATAATCATGGGAATCCAAACATGCCGGTCATGTGACAACTGTGAACACATTCCTTCTGGCAAGGTCAGCCTACAGCCAGAAGCTCTGCCACACTCCAAATGATGCCTGCCAAAAAAGGCTACCACAATTGAGACAATAATTGAATTACGATAGCTAAATGGTAGGAGAGTTAGCCCACGGCAGCAAGTTACTAAACCTATAACAAATCACCTGTTACACATTAATTGCTAGCTCCCAGGCTTCATTAGTATACATCATGATGTGCATTGTCTGTATGGTGTCTCGAACAACGTAGCACAATATTATCACAATGGGCATTTTCATCATACAGCCTCCACATTATTACATTTAAACAGTACAACTTACCGCGTTGAAAAGAATTAATGCTGAAAAGCACAGAAGACTATGTATTGCTACATCCGAGCAACACTCATAAAGTATATAGGAAAGAGTGCGCTGACTTACATTGGACCTGACTTGACGCGGGGGATATTGAATGCTGCGCTTACGTAAGGTGCCAAGTAAGGCCACTCATACTGCGCAAATATAGTTCAGGACTTTGCCAAATATTTGCACTATCTATCTACTTTGCATTTGCACCATAAACAGCTATCAAGGACACTAGTATGCATACAGGTTCTCACTCGTCACCGACCTGACTTAAGAGCTCGTATTTAATCTAATTTATTGTTTATTGTTTATTGTGTATTGACTTAGCCAGGCTCTTACTGCACATCTACCCCCTGTACTGCTGGTCACTGTGAATTTCTCCTAAGGGGGATTAATAAAGGAATATCTTATCTTATCTTATCTTATGACTAAGTGCGAAGCATAACTAACTAGCTATGGATAGTCTGGTTGGGGTTGAAGTAAAAATGTTACACTTCAAATAATTGCTTTGTGAGTATAACCTAAAGTTACCTATGTAATAAGAGGGCATTTAGCAGATGCTTTCGTCCAAAGCGACTTACAATCAGTACATTTGTGGGGTTCGACATGTGGAGGATGGAGGGGCTCGAACCGCCGACCCTACGGTTAGAGGACGACCCGCTCTGTCCACCCGCTCTACCCACTGAGCTACTGCTGCCCCACCCTACGTACTGCCCTACCTCACGCACTCCAGGGTAACAAGTCACTGAAGAGGCTCGATTTGAACGCACGATTGCCGTGCACGTGTGCGTGCCGTGCTGCGTGCGTTGGATAATAGTGACGACGCGCGTGCGTCAGTACACCCTACAATTTACACTGGACAAGGACTGGCGTCAAAAAAAAAAAAAAAGTCGAAAAACTCTGTCGTTAGTCAAAATTGCAGAGGCCCTGATGGCTATCTCTGACGTGGGTGTGCGTGTGCGTGTGCGTGTGCGTGTGCGTGTTTTTTTCAAAGATGTCAGATTAAAAAAAAGGTGACGAGAAACGTATTCCACATCATGCGCCTCAAAAACTGACAGACTCCGCGATAATATCCATGGAAACACTGGCGGCTGCCACTGCACCGCTGGCCCCCCCCCGCCATCCACTCCGCGGCTACGCCAACCGCGGCAGCTGTGCGCGAGAACACCCCCCCTGACCCGCGTTGACGCAGATAAACGGAAATAAAATGAGAACAGATAAGTAAAGAAGGAACAAAGCAGAGTGCGAGCCCTTGGCTACGCGCGGAGATGGAAGACCTCGCGGCGGAGTTGGTTGAATGTGCTCACCTTGATGCGAGCTGACGCCAATGGTGCTCTCAAGAGACACGTGGATTAAGGAGGGATTCTTGAAACACGGAACGCCAGTGTTCAGACCAGACACTAGAGGATTTCTTTACAGGCAGCAACTCCGCTCTATGAAATACATGTGCACAATAAATGTGCTGAAATACCCACATACCCATATATATAAAATGCTATATTATTATTAAGATAATAATAATAATAACAATAATAACAATAAGGATAATAATAATACATTTGATTTGATTTGATACTTGAATAATCCCAAAGTCATGACCACGCAGGTACATACAACAGAAAACATTGAATGTGAAGAGAGTTTGGAGCTCCCTCAGGTGGTCCACATCTGATGGGGTACAGGCTCCAGACCTACACTCCCCTGTAGTGTAATGGTACATTTGTAGTGTAATGGTACAATTGTCTGAACGCCATGGGTGAATTGTGCGTTGCTTCTACATTCACATACCTGAACCTTCACACGGTGTGGCCTGCACAATGAGGTTGTTGAAACTGTTAAAAAGCATACAATACACACTGACCACAGGCACGCTAATCTAAACTGCAAAGACTGTGAGTAAACCTGTAAATCTGTGTGTTTTGCTTGACGTTTTCACCTTTCCAGAACCCCCGTAGTCTGTATTCAGTAGAACACAAACCATCAAACCTCTGAATCAGACTACAGGTAAGATCCTTCCCCCCCCCCCCCCCCCCCCCCCCCCCGCGGACTCCTTTCACGCCACGACGTCACCGTGAGTCATCCCGTCAGCGTGGGCGGGAGGCGGGCGGGCTCCTCCACATCACAGGCGTACGGGACGGCGTGAACAGTGTCACCGGTCGCCGTGCGGCGCCGTGAGCCGGAACAGCGCCGGATCAGACGCCGCGTCCTTCAGTCCAGGTGCTGCCATGCTGTGTGTGTGTGTGTGTGTGTGTGTGAGTTTAAAGCCTCGGTGGTACACACGCAAAGGGGAAAGAGTGGCTTCTGGTTGAAAGAATTCCAGTGAGGTGCGAACCAGGAGCGCGGCAGGATGAGTTTCTCCTCAGCGCTGAGGAACCAGGGAGTCAATGTTCGGGTGGGACTGCGTGGAAGAGAGAGTGACAAATAAAGAGAGGCAATATGAGATGTGTGATGGATGAGCTGAAAATGCAGAGAAGACAGCAAGCCAGACAAAGATTGTGGGAGAGTCTTGGGTAAGAGAGAGAAACAGACAGACAGACAGACTGAGTGATTGATTGATCGATAGACAGACAGACCCTCTGTTAACGTGAATTGCTGTCTGTTTACGGGCCACCAGCAATATTTGTAATTCACTTTTTGCTATGACAGTAAACACCACTGGGGAAAATCTCATTGGACACACACAAAAAAAGGTTCCCATTGATTCTCTGTATTGAGCTCCTGGCATTTTCAGTTGAAAAGCCGAGAGAGAGAAAGAGAGAACAGGAGAAAGGGAGAGAGGGAGAGAGGGAGGGAGAGAGAGAAAGAGAGAGAGAAAGAGAGAGAGAGAGAGACAGAGAGAGAGAGAGAGAGAGAGAGAGAGAGAGAGAGAGAGAGCTTTTTCTCTATGTGCAACATTTGCAACAAAACAAATATAAGAAGCTAAAATAACCTGACACTCTATATGTCACTCAATAGCTTGTCTGTGCCTACCTGTTAATGAGTCTGTCTTGCCCATCTGTTCAGTCATCCAGGCAGTCAGTCCTCGTCTCCAGGCATCTATCTGCTCATTTAGCCATTTGACTCTCCTCAGCTTCCTCCGTCTTTTTAGAAATTGTCAATCTTGATATCCATGTCATTAAGTCACAATTTCCTTCTACTTATCGTCTATTTATCTTTGCAAGCTGTGTGGAGAGAAATCAAGTTCACTTTTTGTCACTTGAAAGCAGGTGTCAGTATGTAGTTGGAAACAAAAAAAGACCCTAAGATTTCTGCCAAAACCTTCATTTAGAGTGAGTTGTTGAGAAACTACCAGTAGTTCTAGTACTACAACTAAAGAATCACCACCATCAATCATTGTTTATATTCAATGTCATGTTTCTGAGACTCTCCTTTAAGCAGATATATACTTTCGCATTATATCCAATAGCCAAAAATCATTTGTTTGCTGGGGCCAGTTAAGCATAAAGCATGTGAAATTGCTTAGAAATGTTGAAACAACGATTTCTGTGTCAGATTGTAGACGTTTAGCTTTGGGCAAAGGCAAGACTGATACTGATACAGAGTGATGTGACATGTTTAATAAATCTGGCATTCATTTCATATTCATACATCTGGCGTGCTGGTGATTGATGCTTGCTCAGAGGGTGTTAATGTGTGTGTAGCTTGTCAAAGAGGATTACAATATTTGTAGACTATCCTTTTTTTTTTTTTTTTACAAATGATTTAAATCATCATCCTTGCCTGAATGATGTAAAAGATTTAACGTTTATACACGGAAACCTGATTTTGTATGGATATTATGTATGGCAATCCATATTGATTTTCCTCAAATGCGATTTACAAGTTCTGTTTATTAGTATTAATGTATTGTATAGAAACACAGGCCATTGGTTGGCATGGTTTGGAGATGCAGGTGATTAATGAGCAGGTAGTTGAGGCCTGCGGACAGACCAGGGAAATTAACCCAAAACGTTTTGGCTGGGAGTCGAACACCCAGACACACCAGACTATTGACGAGGCTCACCGTGATGAAGGACATTCAGTGGCATGACGTTCGCTCAGTCCCAAGTCACCAATTTCACTATTCAATGATGAGGCTATCTATCTCTCTGAAGGTTGAGTAAGCCCCCAAACTTTTCTCAGTTGAAACGCTGAAAAGCTTTTCCCAGGTGAATGAAAAATCATGTTTCAGAAAGGTTGGCGTCCAAAATAGATAACGCTAGGACAGCCAGATGCTGTATGCTTTGTCCCGTCATGTTCCGGGAGGAACAATATGATTCCATTACCTTTTTTTTGGGTCGCAGGACAAATGTGCACCCAGATGTGTGCTGTGTGGGCTTTGTGCCTAAAACCCAGATAAAATAAATACAAAGGCTGGAGCTTTGGTTGCAGTGCTGGCAGGGGGCTGGAAGGCACGTGAATTGTCATCAAGCCACAGCATTTAAGACTTAGCCATCACCATTTGGTTATTCCTCGTGAAACAAGTTTTAGTATGTGGCCACTGAGGGGAGGGGGGGGTTCAGTCCATGCAGTGCAGTCTGTGTTCTCAGTGTTCTGTGTTCCAGCCTGTCAGTTGTTGGGACCTTGTTAGTTATCAACGTAGGCCCACGAGGTGATAAAAAATTGATATGTGGTTCAACATAAAGCGACTGGCTCCGTGCTTAAATCAGCTGGAGTGGGGTCATGAGCAGGGCTCGTTTCTCCAGGTTAAGAAGACGTGCGACTCATGCAACACACGGTGAGACACGCACACACATTTTGTCTTGTCTGCAATGTCAGGACGTGCTTCCGTCGGTCAAATCTTGAAGTGGACCAGATGGAAATACAGAGAGGCCTTCAATCGTCAGTGTTCCTGTCCAGGCAGCAGTCCATTTTAGTACTCTCTTCAGTACTTTCACACTCTTCTGTTCTGTCTTTTTAAACAGCTAATCTCATCCGTGTAAATATGCCATTGTTACTTCCTTCCTGTGATGTCTCACGACTTTACATGTGCAATATATTTAACTTTTCAAAGTAAAAACATTGTTTTGCTTGTAGTTGAGAAAATTACTCCTACAACTACTAGTCCTACTACTATTACCACAACATGTTACATGTTACAAGATATGTAACACTTTATTAATCCCTGGAGGAAATACAATATTTTTTCTAATGTGTATTTTGAGAATACACATTATGTTCTGCAGCTTAGTAGAACCAAGCTGGGCCAGATGGAAAGACATCACATGGAACCAGAGTCTCCAGAGGCCATCAGACTGGACAGCTTCATCAGGTCTGATCAGATGGGATACATAAATGAGAGGGTGCTATGCAAGATGGTGGTATGCATTATACATTGTGGATTATTGAACCTCTGTGATGGAGGGTCCTTCATTTTTATAGACAGGAATGAAAAATATTCATGAGCTACATGTATTCAATATTCACCCACTTTATGTTGCACTTTTGCAGGATTTAGACCACTCTTTAAGGAACTGCCTGCACGTTAACGATTGATCTGGGAAGGGAATCACAAATCACAAGGGAACCAATCGAAAATCTCGTATCGTTTTCCTGTGTGGATGTCGAAAACAAAACCAAAGGCTACGCCCAATCCCTGCTCAACCAATCAGTGATAAGACAAATGCAGTGTTTGCTCAACTGTTGAAGCCGCATTAAGAGAGCTAGCTGTGAGTGGCCAATGCATTGCCAGATATCTAGCAGGCTAAGATATCTAGCAGGCTCAGATATCTAGCAGGCTAAGATATCTAGCAGGCTCAGATATCTAGCAGGCTAAGATATCCTGTCCCGCGCATGTATCGTGTCATTTCATGTGTTCACTCCACGTGTGGCTTCTTGTGACAGAACATAGTTTACAGACCTGGTATCCCATCCCTCTAAAAGCCCCTGTAATGGGTGACCCCCCCCCCCCCCCCCCCCCGTCACTGATCGGCCATGTGAACACCACAACGACTCAAGCTTCCCCATTCTGTGCCAAAATGTGTTGTGCGGTGGGAACGGTTGCAGCGATCTGACGACTTTAAGAGTCGCTTGGCGTGACCGAGCCAATGGCCTCCACACAAGCCTTGCCTGCGTTTAACATGTTGTTAAGCCTTACTTCGGGTTCACAGCCACGCCACACATGGCTTTTCACCCTGGCTTGCGTGTTGGCTTTAAGTACCGCCATCCTGCAAAGGCCGACAGGCAGCCATATTATATATTGCAAAAGAAAAAATCTTCTCATCCTGGACAGACTATAAATGACTGAACACTTTGCAATATTTTCTTGTTGATGCAGACGGTTTTGCAGAATTCACCACACGACAGTCAACACACAGCAACCTGTCTTGTTTGTTTGAGTTCCATTCGTCTCTTCTCCCTCCTTCAATGACATGGAGGTTAGAATGATTTCATCCCCTAAATTGCCCATGGATGGATAAGGATGTGTGTGTGTGTGTGTGTGTGTGTGTGTGTGTGTGTGTGTGTGTGTGTGTGTGTGTGTGTGTGTGTGTGTGTGTGTGTGTGTGTGTGGTGGTAATGTGTGGTGGTAATGTGTGCATGCGTGCCTTTGTGTGTGTGTGGTGGTTATGCGTGCCTGTGTGTGTGTGTTTGTGTGTGTGTGTGTGTGTGTGTGTGCCTGCGTGCCTGTGTGTGTGTGTGTGTGTGCATGCGTGCCTGTGTGTGTGTGTGTGTGTGTGTGTGTGTGTGTGTGTGTGTGTGTGTGTGTGTGTGTGTGCGTGTGTGTGTGTGTGTTTGCTGATGGTGGCGGTGATTAGTGTGTGTGTGTCTGTGCTGATGGTGTTGGTGTGTGTGTGTGTGTGTGTGTGTTTTGCCATATTTGCATGCATGCATGCATGCGTGTATGTGATCAAATCTGCTAGTATGCTTATTGTAAACCCTGTCACAACCCAAATGGATGGATGGATGGTGAATGGATGGAGGGATTGAGGAATTGGTAGTTGAGTTGTTCCAGTCAGGGTTCTGCAACATGTGGATTGTACCACCACCACTACAGCCTCTACGGCTAAAGCTCTGGTCGTGGTCAGAAAGAACACAGGCCCTTTGGACTAACGGATACCCAAAAAACATGACCTCCCCCACAATGCTGTTCTGTCTCCCTATACCTCTTTCTTCTGTTCTCGATGACCCTCAACTTTCATAGATCCTTTGTTTCTGACTTCAGCGTGCGGCAGAGTGCAGTGCAGGGACAATCAAAGTTATGCCAGGGGGGGGGGCTGCCAACCATGTACCATTTCCAGCATGCTGGAGTAATTTCATCCAAATTGTCATGCGGTTGAATACCACGAAAAAGCTGTGAGTGCATGTGTGTGTGTGTGTGTGTGTGTCTTTGCCCGTGTGTATTCATACATGTGTCAGGGTTCATACAGTGAAAGAGAGAAAGCGAAGAGACATGCACACACACACACACACACACACACAGAGCCAGAGAAAGAGAGCAAAGTCTGTGCACATTCCACGCCACATGTTGCATGGATTCATGTGGGCAAATTTAAAAACGAAGTTATTTTAATGAGCTTGACGTGGAGACGGTGTGAAGAGAGAGGGGCTGGAGTGCGCTGGAGGGCACGGGATTCTGGTGCACAGATAATTACGCCCTGGAAAGCTATTTTTGTGGCCATGCTCACGGCCTTGATGTCCACTGGTGGCCTCATCTTTCTAAAAAAGGTATCTCAATATGAATGCAGAACCTGTGGGCAGGGTGTTTGGATGGGATTTTAGCATTGTGGTTTCTGTCTGGAGTGCAGGTGGTTTTTGACTGTCATGTTTGAGCGAACAGTCCACTTGGAGAGCAAAAGAGGGCGGAACGCATTTGCCAAAAGCAAACCATAGATTACCGTCTGAAGATGACTTTGCTTTTCATTCGCTTTTTTTGTATCTGCATTCATCTGCAGGTATCCATAGAGATGACCTGAAATATGGTTTGGATCTAAGAAAAAAAAACTACAAAAAAAAACTATAAAAAGCATTGATGTTTGTATATTGTGTGTATTGTAAAATATCTCAAAACAAATGTCCAAACCCAGAGAAATCCATACTTTTAGTCAAGATAACAGTGCATTTGATCAGGTCTCCTGTCCAGGGCATCACCCTTTTACCTTGTTAACATTCGGAGAGACAGAGGAAACTGTAAACCACCGGAGACCTCATTTATTGTTATCGAACATATCGTACATATCACCGTAAAGCATATGCTGACGTTATAACCTGACTGACAACCATGTTCAATGCACTCGTAGTTATGTTTAGCGTGGTGGTTTTGACAATGGATAACAGCGATGTGAGCCATCCGACAAGTCAACAGACAACAGATCCCGGCTCCATGATCAAACCCTTTCTTATTGTTTTGATTGACAGACCCCGCATGGTGGCAGAAATTACACATTATGCCGTGAAATGAGTGTAAACTGGCTAATGTTGTCATCCACACTGTGTCTCCCCTCACACTCCATGAACGTGTCTCAAGGTCTTGACTGGACTGTCAACGATGACCAGCGGACCAGCAGAAGATGAAGTCTTCGCCCCCCGATTATTAGCCGGCTGCTTGGAAAGCCCTGAAACATTGGCCCCTCGTCATCAGGGGCTGAATGGTCATCAGACATCGGCAGATTGGGTCCCAGATTGCTGGTGGCTTAACCGTGGAGATATAGGGGCTTACGTACGTGTCAACACAGAGACTTTGTGTTGTTGCCTCGACTCTAGCCCCGACTCTACATGTAGTCCTAGCCACTGCCGTCGGCCATCTGCAAGGGACATGTAGCTGTTTAGTCTTCTCGAGGGGGAGAAAAAATAAACAATTTGGCTTGAGGGTCAGTTGTTTCAAATGTGGCTTCTGGGTTATGGCAGGATGAATCACCGATTGTATGTGTGTGTGTGTGTGTGTGTGTGTGTGTGTGTGTGTGTGTGTGTGTGTGTGTGTGTGTGTGTGTGTGCATGTGTGTGTGTGTGTGTGTGTGTGTGTGTGTGTGTGTGCATGTGTGTGTGTGTGTGTGTGTGTGTGTGTGTGTGTGTGTGTGTGTGTGTGTGTGTGTGTGTGTGTGTGTGTGTGCGCACGCACATGTGTTGTTGAGTGTCTTGATGTGGTTTGCCGACAAGCAAAAAGAGTGATTGTTCAAAGAGCCTTTACATGAAGGCCTACAAATTAGATAAGACTCATATGCTCTCAGGGCTCTCAATGTGATCACGGTAGTCTGGTACACAAAGTAATACGCATTTCCCTGCATACAGTAAACGGGTGTGATGCGCACACACACACTTCCCTCTTCCCTGATCAGAGGCAATGTACTCGCAGCCACGTCTTGCCTCTATACCATTCTCTGATCATTTCGCTGTCCATCTCTGTGTGTGCGTGTGTGTGCGTGTGTGTGTGTGTGTTTGTGAGCGTGCGCATGTGTGTGGTGGGTGGATAGACGCATTGGAAAACATGAGAAATATTCGCAATGTTCTCGCAGTCACGTAAACACACAACCCTAACCCACTCACCCCCGGACACGCTCTCTCTCTCTCTCTCTCTCTCTCTCTCTCTCTCGGCTGTCAGCTCTGGAGCCTCGCTGGTGAGGAATACAGTAGGACTGTGGATCATTAATGAACGGGGAGAAAGGAGAAGCGCAGGCACCAGAAATAGCTTGGTGCCGGTATGTGTGTGTGTGTGTGTGTGTGTGTGTAGGTGTGTGTGTCGGGGCATTTGTCGGTGTGGAGGGCGGCGAGGGGGGTCGGCTGACGATGATGATGATGATGATGATGGTGATGTTAACGCGCTAGCGGTGCCAGTGTAACACGGCGCCTTGCCTTTATGGAAGTCTAAAAATGCGCCTTGACATATCTTGTCTTAGCGGGGGGGGGGGGGGGGGGGGTGGGGGGGGGGGGAATCGCAGGGTTGGCGGCGAGGCGGCAGAGGGTTCAAAATGATTACATTTCACATTAGTCGCCGCTGACAACCCCATCGCGTCGCCCGCGTCAACACGCCTTACTGCACGTTGGCGGTGTGTGTGTGTGTGCGTGCGCGGCTGAGTGATTTTGTGTTTTTTTTTTTTTTTTCATGTCAACGTGTTATTACATATGAAATGTATATCTGGCACCGGCAGCGCACTGTCTCTTGTAATTATTATAATAAGAACGCAATTGTTGTAGTGCCTTTCTCACCCGCTGTAATTTCAGCAAACAAGGCGCTCCGGCTCCCGTGATTACAGGTACTCCTATGGCTTTTGTGCCCGTCCTTTCTGCGAAGCACCGCAAACAAAACATGTTGGGTGGAAATGCCTCAGATCTAATTATACGCAGACCTGATTGAGGGAGAGTTCATCCCTCACCCTCAGCCGCCCGCGGATAAAACCCCGGAGGAAACCGCATCTCAGAGAAAGAGAGGTCTTAAACACCGCTGGTGATGTTATATGTATTTGCCTCGTGCGTTAAGTTCCGTCATGTCCCTCACTGTAATCTCTCGCCTATGGGGGCCAGGACATCATCCCCTTCAGCCTCAAAGCCCCAATCAGGGTCTTACCATCTGACCATAGCAAACCATAGCAAACCATCTGACCATCTGACCATATCATTTTGAAATCAAGAGCATGCATAGTTATTTTGTTGTTGTAGAAGTGTAAAAGTGTATTCATGATCATTATTATATCAGTGTGTGTCTCTGTGTATTTGTATGTGTGCGTGTGTGTGTTGTGAAGATTTGCCAGAACCCTCCCCCCCATCCTCCCCCTTATCATGACACAACCTCTGGTGGTGGTGTTGACACCTTATTAAACCAAGACACTTTTCTTTTTGTCTCCCTTCCCCTTCCTCCCTCCAATGCCTCTGCCATGCAGCTGATAGCTATTATCTATGACTAATCGCACTAAGCAGATATGCCCCCCCCCCCCCCCCCCCCCCCCCCCCCCCACAACAGCTACCTGGAGTGGGAACAGAAACTCTGGCTCATTAGCTGGTGGTAAAGACCGCTCCCTCTGTTCATTCGACATACAGCACGCACTTTGATGTGTCCATCAAAGTGCGTCCATCATGAGTCCCTCACCCGCAGATCTTATACCATGTACCGTGTTTATGCCTTTCGGGTGGCGGTTGGAGTCCACTGCCTTACACCTAGGCATCCTTCAGCATGCTGTTCAACCTACCATTCCTGCACCTTAACGACCTGTCGCTGAAATCAATGGAAGTCATTTGGGTTTACAGCATCTGCTAAATAATTGCTTTGTGCATTTGAGCGTTGTTTATTTTGCGCTCTGCAGGTTTAATACACACCCTCTGGTGCAACCTAGACACACCATCAGTGATGTAACCTGAGGTCATAGGGTGTTTCGGGTCTCTCAACATCAGACACCCTCGCCCAGGCGACCCAGCCGGGGGTGATCAGACCCCTGCTTGTGTCTAGGTAGCTTGTGTGGCCCACGGATCACCCCTCATGATCCACAGCCATCTTGATGCCTTCTCAGCAGCATCAGTGGTGTTTTTGATGGCTTTCTTGCTGTGCAGTCCCCTACAACCCAACAACTTCAGGGCCCTGAAGAGTGACTGGCCTGCGAAACCTCGGCATCCAACCTCAATGGGGCAGCACCGAGTCTTCCATCCGTTGCGCCGGCATTCGCCTGCCAGCTCCTCATACTTGGCCTTCTTCCTCTCAAATGCCTCCTCCATCCGGTCTTCCCAGGGCACAGTCAACTCCAGCAGTATCACCTGCCTTGTTGATTCCAACATGAGAACCAAGTCCGGCCTGAGTGTGGTCACTGCAATGGTCTCTGGGAATTTAAGCTGTTTCCCCAAGTCCACCTTCAGCTGCCAGTCCCTAGCTGTTGTCAGGAGCCCCCCTGTTTGGCTTGGGCGGTGTTGAGGCTTCTCACCAGATTTAACAAAGGGGATTGAATGCCTAGCTGATCTGTTGCTGCTTGCTTAGTGAGATCCCTGAGCAGATGGTATCTGCTATCACCTTCAGCACCTGATCGTGGCGCCAACGGTAGCGCCCCTCACCCAGGGCTTTCGGGCAACAGCTTAGGATGTGCTCCAGTGCCACCTCTCCTTCCCCTGGGCCTTGTTGTACTGAGGTATAGGGTTGCTCCCAAGCCCTGCCCGGCCTGTCGCCACTGCTCCCACCAGAACACCGTGGCGCAGCCGTGCCTCAGCTTGCGCAACCGTCTCCTGGGCTCTCCACTTCCGACCAGTCCGCACTTCAATCCCAGCTAAGGAGATGGTGTCACTCGAGTCTCTGTACAGCAGCACTTCTCTTGCACGGGTAACCATGAACTCCTCTGACAGACTACTGAAGGGAAGTCGCAGCTTGTTCTTATGCCCATACAAGGCTATGCTGCTGAGGCTTCTTGGTAGGCCCAACCACCTGGAAAGAAAGCCACTTACCTTACGCTCGAAGCCCTCAACGGTGGTTAGTGGGACATCGTAGACCAGTAGTGGCCAGAGGAGGCGTGGCAGGATGCCATGCTGATATATCCATGCTTTATACTTACCTGGCAGCCCTGACCTATCCACCGCTACTAGCCAGTTTCCCAGTTCTCTGCTGGTCGCCTTGAGCGCTGCTTTATCCCTCAGGGTGCCATCAAAGATCTTCCCCAGGCTCTTCACTGGCTCCTCTGAGGCCCCATCCACACGAAGCCAGATTTAGAAAACGATCTGTCCCCCCCTCCATTTTTCTCGGCAGGGGGGCCAGACATTTCTCCGTAACGACGGAGTCATTGGTGAAACGAATCTAGCTCTAGAAACACTGTAGTACATATTCCAGGCCTGTGTGTGGCACTGTTTCAGCTACAGAAATCCACCAAAAAACAGTTTCATGTTGCAGAAGTGACAGATCCCCAACAACATGAAACTACCTAAACCACTCGACAGTCGATAAGTCAAACACAGGCAGTCAATTCATCATCCAACATCTTCCTTTCGCGGACCCTGGCGTCCCAACATGTAAACTAGTTTGCACTGATTAGAAAATCAGACCTAAATTATCAATTTTGGAATATATATTCAATGTTGTGCGATGTTAGGTCGGCACGTTTTCACTTACCCGCCCATTAAATGGTTAATTTGTGGAGACAATCCAAAAGGAGATAAATTACCATATTTATTATTTATTTTATTTCTAGAGTCATTCTAAAGGCATATCCTCCACATTTATTTCACTCCGACTCTGGCCGATGACATCATCGTTTGCGTTTCTGGTGTTCTCATGAAGCCAAAACCTGAAACGTTTTCGACTTTTCCACCCTGGGACCTGGTTTCAAAAAAGTGCGGTTTCAGCCACTGAAAACTCCGTCTCCATCGTTACGCTCGGCCTAAAGGCACAAGACATTTGCGGTTTCACTCGAAAATCGTCTCCGTGTGGACGGGGCCTGAGATCGATGGAATCTGGACACCTCCCAGCGAGAACCGGAACTTGTCTGTGACCTTCCCCTTCTTAACCACCAGGGAACGGGACTTAGCAGGCTTAAAGCCCATACGCGCCCAGTTAATGAGCCGCTCAAGGCCTTGGAGAACCCACCTACAGCCTGGAACTGATGTTGTAGTAACTGTCAGGTCATCCATAAACGCTCTGATGGGAGGCTGCCGCACACCTGACTTGGTGAGCGGTCCTCTGCACTCCACCTCCGCTGACTTAACGAGCATGTTCACGGCCAAGGCAAACAAAATCACTGAGACTGTGCACCCAGTGATTATGCCCTTTTCCAACCGATGTGATGCTGATGTTACTGTTTCCGAGGTGACTCTCAAACTGAAGCAGTTGTAATAGTCCAGTATGAGGTCCCTGATCTTGCCTGGAACATGGCGTGCCAGTCAAGTGAGGTCTCCACCAGTTTGTGAGGAATTGACCCGTAAGCATTGGACAGGTCAAGCCACAAAACTGCCAGGTCCCCACTGCCCTCCCGGGCCTCCTGGATGAGCTGAGTGACAACTCCCGTGTGCTCGATGCACCCTGGTACCTTTGGGATCCCCCCCTTCTGCACAGAGGTGTCGATGTATGCATTCTTCAGGAAGAGAGAGAGTACAGAGGACAATGTCCTCGGTTTTTGGGGAAGAGCAGGTGAGCCAAGTGAAGCTGTTTAAGTTGTATTTCCACTGTATTGTGTTCATCGTTCATGTTACAACTGGAATGGCTATCAAGTCCAAACCAACCAATTGGAATCCTTCAAATTGGACATTTACTTCAACGCTTCTCTGAAAGACAGGTGACTTGTTCCGTGTGACTGATTGGAATTACCTGATCGGAAATTGAGGTGAGGTGACTTTCACTGGTCTCCCGCAGACACAGTGTGTGGTGATGGTTGGTTTAACCTGCTTCACATTAATTAGTCAGTGCGGTCAAATAGGTATGCAGCCTCACCCAGCCCCAGAGTTCAATCAGTCTGACTCAGGCCGGGTGAGGCTGCTTAAACCAGCCATCATTCACACACACTGCACACACACACACACACACACACACACACACACACACACACACACACACACACACACACATACACACGCACGCACACAAACACACATACACACACACACACACACACACACACACACACACACACACGCTCTCTTAATTTGACAGTGGGTGGATAGTTAACAACATCATACAGAACAATCCATAGAAAGCAGACACATTTAAACAGGCGTATATTGCTGTATACATTCTCATGAGGCTATCTAATAGGCCTACATTGCTGTGGAGAAAAGGTTAATTCAATACAAGTTAAAAAGATGATATAATAAAGGTTAACACAGCTATGCCCGTGAGCATTAAACCAGTTTGAGCAAAATGAAAAGGTGGATATTTATTACAAAACGAAGTGAGCTTGTTTGCGCCACGTGAAGCAGTTTCCATGGGGATGCCGTCCGGCCAATGACGGCGCAGCGTGCTCTGGAATGCAATCGAAGACACAAACACGTGCTCGCTCTACCTGAGAGGGAGATGGCACGCATCCCTGATCAGATGCCCAGCGCCTATGTGATGTGTTTATGACAGCGTTTTTCGGCCGTGGACCTCGGAGTGGATCGTCCGAGGTGTGCTGCCAAAAAGGCGCCATGGGCTTATCGGGATACCCCACCGCAAATAGTAGAATATACAGCGAGTGGGGAGGATTCTAAGGTGACAGCTGGGATGACGTGATGCGTTAGTGAAACCCCACGCCCCTGCACTCGAGCACTCCGCTCAACTACCTCAGCTGGTCGACTGGTACCTCCATCGCTAAAGGGAGGAAAAGGTCGGACGGCGAAATCACAACTCTTCTTCTCCGTTTTGGCACCGCAGTGGTAGAACGAGCTCCCTGCCAATGTCAGGACTGCGGAGTCACTCCCCATCTTCCGGAAGAGACTCAAGACTCACTTGTTCAGAGTTCACCTGAACCCTGCATAACATCCATCCTCTACAGACCCCCCCCCCCCCCTCCCAAAAAAAAACAACAACAAAAACGTACGTACGTCTTGGCACTTTATACTTGCTCTTCGAAACTTGGCACTTAGCCAGAGATCTTGTATACTAGCAATGGTTAACATAGCAATTGAAATTCTTGAAACTTGTTCTGGTAACATTCTTACTGTATTAACAGCAATGAAATGTTTTCACCTTCTTCTGACAAATGTATGCCAAGAGCATAAAACATTTCACGTACATACACATTCACGTATGCATGTTGTAAGTCGCTTTGGATAAAAGCATCTGCTAAATGCCCTAAATGTAAATGTAAATGTAAATGTAAATGTGAATAAGAAACTAAATGAGGCCTTGCATTGCCTTGAATAAACGGCCACACTGTCATCAGTAACAGTATGCATTTATGCTGTCCACAAGGCCCTGAGGGTTATTTACCCTCTCACAACGGCGTGCCTGCTTCCATGAAAAACAGCATCTCTGCCCCTTTGCTAGGTCACAAGGGTGGGACGGCCCATCAGTTTAACATGGAATAGACAAACACCTAGAAGACAGCATGCCACAGATACATGGCTTGTGAGGTAGAGAAATAGAAAGCCAGAGAGAGAGAGAGAGAGAGAGAAGAGAGAGAGAGAGAGAGAGGAGAAAGGAATATGGAGTTAGAGATGGGAGGGGTGAGAGCAAGAGAGATTGCGAGAGACAGAGAGGGAGGGCGATAAAGAGACTGAGAGGGTGAGAAGGAGAGAGGATGGGAGAGAGAGTGAGAGAGAGAGGGTGAGAGAGAGAGAGAGAGAGAGAGAGA
>JAXIVH010000013.1:9641377-9660995 GCA_036785325.1 Urophycis tenuis
CAACCAGGTCTTGCTCGAGGAGAAATCTCGTCGTTGCAGGATATCGTCCCCGTTGTCATTACAATCTCAAGTCTACGTCACCCAAATGTTTTAGATCACATTAAGCTACGCTTTCTACAGTCCAACACATCAACATCTCCTCTCTCCAGCTATCATTCAGGTTTTCACCATCCTCTACTAAACCCTAACCTTTACCCAACTGTCACATTCTACTCGACTAGTCATTAAGAAATGTACGCTTCACACTAATACATTTCATTTGGCAATCAGCGTTTCTTGCTTCATTTTGCATTCCACCCATATTTTCTTAGTGAGGACAAAATTAATTTTCTCTCATCTAATTTGAGTAATTTGTGATTTGTAATTTGAACGTCTCAAGTTAGCTATAGCTAAGCAAACCCTGATTGGTTCATTAACATCAGATATGTTCGCAAAGGCTTTCCTCGTGTGATAACACTCACTAGTTAAGCACAGCTATCTTTAATCAGGCAATGGTAGACCGGTAAATGAATGCTCACAGGATGATGCAGACTGCATCCCTTAGCTATAGAGGGCACATGGAAGGGTAGCCAGTATCATATTCTTATATGCTGAGCACTGAGATGGTGGGAATTGTAGTATGATCATGAATGTGTCTACTTGTAAAGGTCTTACCTTTAAGCATACATTCAATATCAGCAAAATACTTTTGATACTTAAGTACTGTTAAAAATCATATGCTTTAAAACCTTTACTGAAGTGGTATTGTAATGGGTGACTTGTAACCTGAGTTATTTTCCTCTACTCTTACTCAAGCATCAGGTACACTACTGCATAATGGAGAGAGAGGGAGGGAGTGAGAGCTAGAGTGAGAGAGCGAGAGCGAGAGAGAGGCTACATGTACATTCCCCTAAATGCTGTGTGGACTGTGATAGGGAAGCTTGCGCGTTTTCAGAAGAATCAGAATCAGAATGCTCTGGAGGTTTCCTCTGGAGGTTTATGAAAACGCCACCTGGGCCTCAAAGATGCCTGTTCATTCACCTGTCAGGGTTGATTTACGTCACAGGCCGCTCCTTAATTGAAGATGTCTTCCTTCTTTGATCCCAAATAATTAGAAGAAAACGGTCTGCCAGGTGTGTAATTATGACAACATGATGATCACTCCCCCTCTACGGGTGCTTGGTGCAAATCAAAATGTCTGAACCACCTGGTACGTCCCCTTTCATCCCTTAAGCTTTTATATTCTCTCGCTCTCTCACTCCCTCTCTGTCCTTCATTTCTTTCCCCAGCCGTGTCCCTCCTTAAAAGAGTAATTAGGAATGCACTGCAGACATTAACATGAGGGGGGGGGGGGGGAAATGGCAGTGAAGATAAAGTTAAGACTGTAAGAGTAATTAAGGCCTCACTGTTGGAGGTGGCCACAAAACGGGACAGCAATCAGAGCTGAATGTGGCTGCCTCATCAGAAATGCATGCTAATAAGGATCTATTAAAGACATTCACGGCAAAGTGCATGGTTGGAACAGCAAGAGGTCTTTTATCCAGATTCCTCAGGCAATTGACCTCTTCTTTAACCTTAAAAGCTGCCAATTATTTGTATTCATGTTAGAAAGTATTTGTGATCCATTTTTCAACTCTAAAAATGTTTACGACCTCATCTTTAACTTTGGTGCACCTGCTTCCGTACAAATAGCTTTTGCCGACTCAACATGTGTTAATAATTGTAATATCCCAGTGAGCATTATCACCCCATTACTATTACATACGTTGCTTGTGGCTATGAGTCGTTCAGTCAGTCTGCATACATGACGGCCTGATTAAAAAAATATTATTTGCTAAAAATCGATCACGAAATGTCCATAGCTTAAGTCAGCCATCTTGTGCGACCCCCCAATATGCATACCAGGGGACCCCTGGGTTTTGGAAACGCTGCTTAATTTGGATTTTGCATGACCCACCTCTCTGCCCTCTCATAACAGCTTTCAGGTCACCGGGGGGGTTCAGGCTTTTTCAGCCTTGAGGTCATTGGACACAGAGACACAGAGACACGACCACTCACACCAAGTCACTCACAGACATGCTCACATGCCACGCTGGCCATGTACTCCTCCGTGACATCCGCCATCATAGGAGCTCGGAGGAGAACACTGAGTCTCGGGGGTCATTTGGCGAGACAACCCCGTGGGCACAAAGGAAAACTCAAGGTTTACAGGAATAACATTCACTGAGTGGGTAGAGAAACGCAACCAGACCTCTTTGGAAAGAAAGGACTATTTTGATTGATTTTACCTTTTCAAGAAAACACACAAGGTCGCAAGCACACAACGTTCTGCGCGTGTGCGTTTTCTACCGGTGTATCACAAAACGCATAACTTCACAGAGCTCTTCACAAATACACTGACGCGTTTGCGTGAATGGCGGCCGCATCCCCAGCGGCATGTTTCAGCGTCACGGCGCCGGTGCCAGGAGGAAACGCCACCGGTGAGTCATCCAAACGCACCTCCGCTTCCAGGAGACAACGGCGAAGACTTAAAAGCCTGCTGTCTTCCTCCCCCGAGTAAGCTGTGCGTAGCGTCTCGATGAAAGGCGTCGCGCGGATGTGTGTAAAAACGCAGACGCCTCGAAAAGATGGAACGTTTGGAAAGCAGGCGAGGGCGGAAGTACAGGAACAGGAAAGACGTCAAACAAATGTGGTCTTCAGTGTCTCTCAGAACGCTTTTTATTTCCCCATGCATAGTTTGGACAAGAGTGTAATGGAACATGAGATTGAAATGAACTAAAGTATAATGGCTAACAAGGAAACAAAAATTAAAAAAATTGAAATGAAAATATCGAAAAACCTCATCCTTGACATTCATGGCGTATCCTCCATTGTCGATCAAATGAATTTGAACCAATCACAAAGTAGACTTTTTTTTTTCTTTTTTTTTTTTCGTTTGCGTGAGTGGGTCCAGATCTTTCAAGATAGTCCTTCATGGTAAAACAATGTGTTTTAGGTGAGGAAAAAGTGCTGTACAAACATAAATATATTACAAAAGACAAGCCTCCAAAAAACAACTAAAATATTCAGCACAATTTGGATGCAACACAGTGCAATAAACAAAACAACGAATAAATGAAAATGAAATGAATGGTTTGAATGGTTTCCAGGAGCCGGCTGTTCTCTCCCCCATCTTTGATCTCTTGATGGGATCAAGAAAGAAACAAAGACTAATATTGTAAACAACTTTGATAAAATTTGCACTTGAACATTACTGCAGCTAAAAGAAACAAACAACAGGTAAAAAAAAAAAAAAACGCTTCCTGTTTGAAAGGGAAATTAAAGATGTATGGGTTCCCAAACTATGTGTGTCTATAAGTAGGTGAACCCTGCAATTTCCTGCATTTCTGTGTGTGTGTGTGTGTGTGTGTGTGTGTGTGTGTGTGTGTGTGTTTGCGGTGCGGGGGTTACATAGAGTGCATTAGTGTGTTCTGATTTCGTAATGCGATTACAAACCAGAATGGCTCTAATGCGCGTGTGTTGCGCTTTGGTGGCTTCTCAGAGTTTGACATCATCACAGACATTGTAGTTAACCTTTTGTACTGGCAAAGTAATGCAATCCTTTTACGTCCCGAGCGTTTGGCCAATCGTTCAGCACAAGAGCAGTGATTCTCAGCCGCCGTCGTTTATAAATCTGAATACTCATCCAAAAGCATGTGATACATGAGTTTTGCGAGGATGTGGAGAGAAACAAGAGGGGTCTAAAGCAAACCCGCGCAGGCGCCATTGAGCCGTGGGCGTCGTGTAACAGCCTGCAGTGTAACGGCGGTGTCTTCCCAGCCCTGAGGAGACTCAAGCGACGCGGGGTCATCTCCCATCCCACACTAAATGTAACGCCGTTGGTCACGACAAACAGAAGGAGAAGCCAGCATCCTGACCATACCATACCCACGCCCGTTCACGCCACGTACCAAAACGGAAATAAAATTTAAAAAAACGACAACATTTGCATTGAACAGTTTTTTCGCTAACAGCGTGTGTAAGTGTGTGTGAAAGAGAGAGAGAAGAGCGAGAGGGGGGAGGGGGGAGAGAGAGCGAGAGGGGGGGGAGGGGGGAGAGAGAGCGAGAGGGGGGGGGAGGGGGGTGAGGGGGGGGGGGTGGAGAGGGGGGGGGGGAGGAGAGACGAGAGGAGGGGGGAGGGGGAGAGAGAGAGAGAGATAGTTCGATTGGATTCACCCCCCCCTCGTACAGCCAGCACACCTTCATCACCGGACAGAAACACACAAACCCTTCAAATGATGCGTGTATCTCAAAGAAAATTAGACATCAGATCCAATAATACAAGTGGCTTTTCTCAAAAGGATGTTAAAATAATCAGTTACAGAACAGCACCCTAAAAGAGAAGCACAGACCATCAGTCAGTCAAATCTGGTTTTCAATGTAGCTCAAAAAAAGCAGTTATATATATATGCATATATATATATATATATATACATATATATGCACACATACAAATATATATACACATATATGCACATGTATATCTATCTATATCTAGATACAGATAGATATAAATGTATATAAACATATATACTTATAGTAAGTTTTTTTGCTTTACCTACCCAACCCATCTTTTCAGCCCATACTTCACCCACAAATCAGCGGCAGTGAACACAGCAAACTTCACCCCCCCCTCTGACAGCGGGGCCGACAGCACCGCGTGTCCAGCGGTCGGCGGTCGCGGTCGCGGTGCCGGGGAGCATGGGGGGGGGGGGCTTGAGTGGGCGCTACCGACTGCCTACGTTAAACCCCACCGTGCATTTACATCGAGTACAGTGGAGGAAGGGACAGAATGCCAGTGTGTGGCAGCAGGTAGACAGGTTGAGCACAACCCCCAGGGTGAGGGGGGGGCGACACTGCTCTCTGATGCACTACACACACACACACACACACATACACACGCACACACATGCACACACACACACACACGCACACGCACGCACGCGCACACACGCGCACACACGCACACACACGCACACACACGCACACACACGCACACACACACACACACACGTCTACACTTTAAGATAACACACTTCAATACACCCGGACCCCAAAAAGCGGCTCCTTCGAAACAGTATTCAAAAAACAAAAATGAAATTAAAAGTACAAACACTCTCGTTGACAATAAGTAGGTAGTATCCGTTGGCTTGAAAACAGTGAGGACTAAAAGATAAATAGTTCACATTTTTTGTCTCTCTCAAATTAACAGAAGTAAAAATGAAAATAAAAAAAAGTGGTAATGAATGTAGAACACATATTAACTTCAAATATTATCCTTCTGTAATGGGTAACATGGCAATACCACATATGCGTTTTCATCTAAGAAAACACGCAAGCTTCTCTAGTAAGCAAAAAAGAGCCAGTGTTGAAACCAAAAGCCTTATAGAATTCTTTCTGAGACATCTTACACTATGCACATATGATAAAAATAAAAAAAACATTAAATCCATGATCAAGTCCTTTTCCTTCCCCCACACAGAAAAAAAGTGATATTTTTTTTTTAAAAAGCTTTGAGAGCTCAGGGAAAGACTAATTATTCAGAACCAGCGTCATTGATCATCATCACACAAGACTGCCTCAAACAGCCAACGTCAGGTCACTGCCACAATCAACAATTCAGTTCGACAGACTGACAGAGAAGGGTCCAGGGGATTAGTTTGTTTCTTCTTCTTTTTAGCATCCCTTGATACAACAATCCAGGGAGTGAATATCTCAGTCTCTGGGTTTGGGCTGCAGGTTATGTGGGGGACAAGGCAAAACACCAGCCAGTGCAGGCAGAGGGGTGTGCGGGTGGGTGGGTGGGGGAGGGGTCAAGGTAGCAAAGTCAGTGGCTAGCTGGTAAGCTAGCTAGCTAGCTAGGTAGCACATTCATCTCAGCGTTTAGTGTAATACCAACTTTGACCCATAGGCAAGGGGGGATGGAGATGGAGGAACGCTGGACACCGCAAGTTCGTAACTTCGGTTCGTAACCGTAAGTTCGTAACACCACCCGTTGCACATTTCTGTCCCCACCTTCAGACAGTAGTTGGGGCTTCAGGCCCTGTCAGGTGTGTAACAGAAAGTACTGACACAACGTAGCCAGCCCTGTGCCAATCGGGTCACAAACGAGACTCCCACAGAGGATGAGAGGTACGCAAAGTCTTTGTGTGTGTGTGTGTGTGTGTGTGTGTGTGTGTGTGTGTGTGTGTGTGTGTGTGTGTGTGTGTGTGTGTGTGTGTGTGTGTGCGTGTGTGCGTGTGTGTGTGAATGCGCACACAGAGCGTTGGCGGAGACCAAAAGTAGGGCTGCCAAGAATCCCTCCGGTCACTTGACGTGCTCGGCGCTGTGCGACGAGCAGTAATATTTTTTATGCGCGATGAACGTGGAGAGGCTGCTGAACTTGATGTTGCACAGCCGACAGAAGCGAGAGTTACCGTTCTGGACGGGGGACACCCCGGAGTTCTTGGGCGGCCCGGCCAGGGGAGCGACGGGCGACGGGAGCGGGTGGGAGGCCAGCGAGGCCTTGTCCGGGAGGACGGAGGCTCCGGCCGCCTCCCTGAGGGCCTCGGGCGCGGGCGACGCCGTCAGAGAGAGCGCCCTGGAGGGCGACACGGCCACCGGCGAGCCCAGCGGAGGGGTCCCGCCCAGGGCCAGGGGGCTGCCGTTCAGCAGCGGCGAGGCGGGGGACAGGGAGTTCTCGGGCCTCGCCTGCCCGTTGACGCTGTCCCGTCGGTGCCGCGTGCCGGCCAGCCTGGGCTTGACGTCGGGGCTGGTGGAGGCGGAGCCCGTGGCGGGACGCCCTCCCTCCTTGGGGCTGAGGCTGAGGCCGGGGCTGGGGCTGGAGCGGGGGTCCTGGGACGGCGGCAGGGTGAGGTGCATGCTGTGGAAGGACCTGAAGTGCTCCACCAGGCTGCCCGTGATGGGTCGGTTGGGGCAGTAGAGGCAGACCGCCCCATGGCCTTTGGCTCCGGAGGACGGCGTGGAGGCGTGCTGCGAGGAGGCGGCGGCCTCGGAGCCGGGCAGGGCGGAGGCGGGCTGGGGGCTGGAGGTCCCCGCCGTCTGGCCCTCCACGCCTTGGAGGAAGTCGTCGCGCTCCTGCAGAGGCCTGCTCTGGGGAGAGGTGGAGGCGGGCCGCTGCTTGAGCCGACTCAGCTGCTCCAGGGTGTGCGGCTGCAGGGTGGTGGCGGGGCAGTAGTAGGTCTTGTGGGCCAGGTAGTTCTCGATGCTGTTGAAGCTGATGCTGCACGCCGTGCACTTGTGGTAGTCGGTGAGGGGCAGGGCCGGGAGGATGCCGGCGCCACCGCTGACCCGCGGCGCCTCTCGTAGCCGGGGCCTCTTGCTCAGGTCGATGGGGCGGTCTCCCTCGGGGCTGGAGGCGCCCGGGGACAGCTCCCGCTTCACGGCCAGGCCCAGGGCGGAGGGAGACGGCGCCGCGGCCGCCAGGGCAGCCGCCTTGGCCAAGGCCTCCGTCCGCGCCATGTGGATCTCGTACATCTTCTTGCGCTTGCGCGTGCGGATGGGCTGCGGCACGAACGGCGCGGAGCCGGCGGCCATCCTGGCCGGGTGGTTGGAGCGCAGGTTGGACGGGTCGTGGCGCGAGGCGCAGTAGAAGCGCTTGTGCACGGTGTAGTTGTCGTGGCGGCTGAAGCGGATGTTGCACGCCTCGCAGAAGGTCTTGGTGGGGTCGTCGTCCCGGTCGTCCGCCGAGCCGCTGGCCGGGCTGTGGCTGTCCTCGCTGTGCCTCCCTCCTCCTCCTCCTCCTCCACTTCCTCCTCCTCCCCCGACACTTCCGCCGCCTCCCTCGCCCTCAGAGGAGGAAGACACCCCCTCTCTGGGCGCCGCCGCCTCCGTCTTGATGTCGGCCAGCCTGCCGCCGTCGGACGCCCCGCTGCCAGCCGGAGGGTCCGAGTGAGTGGGCGAGGCTGAGGGCGCGCGGCTCCCCCTTCCCTGGGGGGGCGTGGACGAGTCCGGACCCCCGCTGGAAGGCGGTGCTCCGGGGGCGGCCTCGCGAGGCCCCCCCGGGATGTCCGCCTGGTGCCTGCTGGAGCAGTACAGCCTCTTGTGCACGTAGAAGTTGTTGATGTTGTTGAAGGTGATGTCGCACTCAAAGCAGGTGGCGCCCTTGTGAGGGGGCGTGGCCACGGCGGCGGCGGCGGCAGCGGCAGCAGCAGCTGCGGCGGCGGCCGGCGAGGCTCCCGCGGGGTAGAAGGCCGCGGGGCTGCCCTGGAGGACGGCCTGGCCCTGCTTCAGGCGGCTGTGGACCATCTCCGACATCTTGGCCAGGATCTCGGAGGCCTGCGGCATGATGGCCGCCTCGGCGTTGAACATGTACTGGGGGAGGAACACGGCTCCACCGGGCAGCACCGAGGCGCCGGCGCCCAGGGGGGCCGGGCTGGACCCCGGGGTGGGGCTGGTGGGCTCGGCCTTCATGGCGGCCGCCGAGGGGCTCTTGGGCGAGGTGGACGTCTGGGAGGTGGAGGTGGCGCCGAGGCCCGGGCTCATCTTCTCCCCGGGACCCGGGTCCCCGTGTCCGTCCTCCCGTCCCTCCACTCCCGGCTTTCCCCTCCCCTCGGTCCTCCCCTCCCGGCTCCACCTTGGCCCGCCGGCCCCCCCTCCTCCTCCTCCTCGTCCCCCTCCCCCTCCGAGTCCGAGCGGGGCTCCTCTTTGATGCGCAGCGGGGCCGGGGAGGCCGTCGGCGGGCTGTAGCCCCTGGGGGTGGCCGAGCCGCCGTTGGCCCCCGGGCTGGACGAGTCGGGCCGGGGCACGCAGGCCGGGGGCTCCCTGTCGCCCCGCGGCGAGGGCTGCAGCTGGTGGCCGCGCTCCGCCGCGGACGGGCGGCTCTGGCGCGGGGTGGGGCTGCGCTCGGCCTGCACCCGCACCTCCAGGTGGGTGCGCACGTGCTGCTGCAGCTGCGCCGGGTTGTCGCAGTTGTGGCCGCACAGCTGACACTTGAGCACCACGCCGGAGTCGCCCGGGCTGAGGCCTGCGCCAGAGAGAGAGACAGAGACAGAGACAGAGAGAGAGAGAGAGAGAGAGAGAGAGAGAGAGAGACCCGGTGGTTAGGAGAGGGAAGCCGCTGTGGACACGTGTGGATACCGCTTGGCATCGCCGCTCCCGGCCCCCAGCCACGCTTCTACTGTTGTTGCTGAACAAAATGCAAATGCTGTTTGCTAGAAGGATCTCTGATCCTCACATTTGTGGTGCACTAAAAACCCCACCAATCATATCAGGAACTGGATAGCATAGTGAAACACAGAGGGGCGCTGATAAAATCTCCAGCACAAAGATCAGACTTTTTTTATTTTAATGTATTTCCTTTGCATCATGATCCATCAACAGTAGTGGAAAACAAGCGGCGAGGGGAGGTGGTGTGTGTGTGTGTGGGGAGGTGGGTTTTGACTGACCTGTGGCCAGAGGCAGGTTGGGCATGCCGGGCCCCGGTGAGTACACCTCACTGCGGGAGCCGGGCTGACACACCATGTGGCTGGTGACCAGGTGGCTGTACAGGATGTCCCTGGTGGTGGAGACGAAGCCGCAGCCGTGGCACACGCCGGTCAGCGTGTCCGTGTGCACCTTCAGGTGCCGCTCGCAGTTGGCCTTGGTGGTGAAGGCCGACAGACACACCAGACAGACGAACGGACGCTCGCCTGCGCGGTACCAGTGGTGGTTGGGAGAGGGAGAGGGAGAGGGAGAGAGAGAGAGAGAGAGAGAGAGAGAGAGAGAGAGAGAGAGAGAGAGAGAGAGAGAGAGAGAGAGAGAGAGAGAGAGAGAGAGAGAGAGAGAGAGAGAGACAGAGAGAGAGAGACAGAGAGAGAGACAGAGAGACAGTGACAGAAAGAAAGAGGTGTTTCAGCTTTAAATAATTCCAAACCACAAACTGAACATCCAACATCGTTGGCCTTACTGAGATTAACGGAGCAGTCTGTCACACTCCTGTCACTCGTCAGCTGACATGAAACACACAAACACGCGGTGTGGACCAGCACACAGAAACCTTCCGGTGTGTGAATCTAACCAGCCGTGATTCGAAACATGCTCTCCTGGGTCTGCTGCCCTGAGGACTCATGACCAGCACCACTCGTTCAGAGCTTCTCCGTGTATCGGTGTAATTGTGGTGTGTGCGTGAGTGTGTGTGTGTGTGTGTGTGTGTGTGTGTGTGTGTGTGTGTGTGTGTGTGTGTGTGTGTATGTGTGAGTGTGTGTGCGTGTGTGCGTGCGTGCGTGCGTATGTGCGTGTGTGTGTGTGCGTGTGTGTGTGTGTGGTCATCCGGCCTCTTACCGCTGTGCGTGCGCATGTGGATCTCCAGGGAGCTGGCGCTGGGGCAGCTCTTGTTGCACTGGGGGAAGGGGCAGATGCGCTCGTTGGGGTAGGTCTCCTTGGGCTTGTCCTGGACCAGCGGGGGGGAGCCGGGAGCCACGGCGCCGGTGGCCCCGGCGGCCGTCGGCTGCTGCTGCTGCTGCTGCTGCTGCTGCTTCTGCCGGCTGGCGCAGTAGTACATGAGGTGGGCCTGCAGGTTCCTCTCGCTGCGGTACCAGATCCCACAGTCCTTACAGGGGAATATGTCCTCTGTGGTGGTGGTGGAGGAGGAGGAGATAGAGGAGGAGGAGGAGGAGATAGAGGAGGAGGGGACAGAGGAGGATGAGGAGGAGGAGACAGAGGAGGAGAAGAATGAAGAGATGGGAGAACAATGAGATGAAGATGAACGAGTAGAAGAGGATGAAGAACAACAAGGAGTAGAAGAAGAACAACGAGAAGTAGAGGAGAAGTAGAGGAGAAGTAGAGGAGGATGAAGAAGAAGAAGAAGAAGAAGAAGAAGAAGAAGAAGAAGAAGAAGAAGAAGAAGAAGAAGAAGAAGAAGAAGAAGAAGAAGAAGAAGAAGAAACAATTAGGATTGCTTTTATATAAATCCACGCAGTCTACCGGCAACAGTCACTCCAGGAGAGCGAGGCTGCGACGCAACGTGCAACAATTCACACGTGTCGACCGCCGGGGCGAGTTTGTATGAGCTCCACTCACCCACATTTCACACAATCAAAGCACCTGGTGGGAGTGCTATACCACTCTGTGGAGACCCTCCGCAGAGTGGTATAGCACTCTGCGGAGGGTCTCCACGGCAACAGAACATGGACATTATGGCAATAAAAGCAACACGTTATCACTGAGAAATCATGACAGCAAGGGCACTGATGGGGGGGGTGGGGTTAGCTGTGTGTGTGTGTGTGTGTGTGTGTGTGTGTGTGTGTGTGTGTGTGTGTGTGTGTACAGTGTGTTTAATTTTTTGTTCCTCTGCAGAGTTCTGTGTAATTTTTGTTTGGGAGAAATTTAATTATTATACATGCTTTGCTGAATGCCTGGGTCGTGGTAAAATGTTGGATCAGGGAATAGGTGTGATCACATATACACACCAGGTTGAGAGGCATTAGCAGTCACTGCATAAGTGTGTGTGTGTGCATGTGTGTGTCACACGGGCTGTGGCGCTGATTACTAACATTACAAAAGTTTATTACGAGACACATCCTGAGGGAGTTAAAATTGCCACACAAATTGACCACGGCGGGAAGAGCTGCAGTGCCATCTAGTGGCAGATGCGCCACATTGCGACACCCTGAGCAGGGAGCAAAGAGAACGAGAAGAAGTCACGGACGACACTCACTGTTGATGACGGCCGTGGCCAAGATGGCCGCATGCCGGCCTGCTGCGGGAGCAGCTGGATGTCCGAGTGCAGCGCCGCCGGGTACGCCCGGTGCTCCTCCTTCACCGCCGCGGGCTTCTGGGTGGGCGGAGTCAGCCGGTCGCGCGGCGGCGGCGGGGAGGAGGACGACGTGGAGGGAGAGGCGGAGGCGTGGCGGGGCGGGCCGGCCGTCGACAGGCTGGCAAGTAGCCTGACCCCCGGGACCAGCTCTCTGCTCAGCTTGCAGAACAGCTGCTCGCCTGAAGGGGGCAGGCGGGG
Source organism: Urophycis tenuis (assembly GCA_036785325.1). Classification (NCBI taxonomy): domain Eukaryota; kingdom Metazoa; phylum Chordata; class Actinopteri; order Gadiformes; family Phycidae; genus Urophycis; species Urophycis tenuis. Next base: position 9,653,328 of record JAXIVH010000013.1, read on the forward strand.
GGAGATCACGCGACATATAGCTTATTAACTGTAGCTACCCCTCCAGCGCTAGCTAGCGGCTGCTAACATAGCGCAGGTGTTTAACTACGTTTGCAGACACGGGGTTTCTGATCGTAGGGATGCCGCGACGTGAGGCGAAAAAGTGGACTCCACTTTTGCGTCTATTCTTCATCATTGACATCGTTCGATGGAACCTTTTCACAGAGCATCCTGCACCCTGGCGCTAAAAGTCGGCCGGTTGAAAAGTTAGCGTGAGTGGGTTCCACCCGGCTCGGGTCCGAACCAAGATGGGAACCACAAGACGGCCGATAAGCATCACCAAATCGCACGCGTGTCTATTTGTCCTGATCTACAGTTGTTCTGTGCGCTGCTCGCAGACGCCTCACCTCGGCTGTAGATGGTACAGTTGGCGGCCGCGGTGTCCGAAGTGACCGGCACTCTGTTCAGCCAGCACCCGAGTCCTCGCAGACCAGTGTTAGACTGGAGCCTGCAACACACACACACACACAACCAATTAATATGAGGTGATTTACTGGTGGAACCCAATTAGCATTCAAATGTCAATTGTCAAATGTCAGTAATGCGTAGCATGACCTTGACCTCGTGTTAAGCTCAGCACAATATTCTATAACGCCCAGCCATTGGTGTTACAAACCATTCCGTTTCTCAATGACTTTCTCCTGGTAACGTTACACCTAACAGACACACAACCGACACACACCGACACACACACACACACTAATGAGCCAACATGGACGCGTGTGCCACTGGTACGCTGACACCACGTGCGCACACACACACACACACACACACACACACAGCCGTCACTCCGATGGCGGCTAGCAGTTGTTTACAAAGGGACTGCTGGGGAACATGGGTAATCAAAACCCCACAGAGGAAATGAGGAAATGAGGGGGTATCGTGTGAACAAAGCACTGCAGAGAAATGAGTAGGTGGGAGGGAGCTGGTTATAAATGAGAAGAGAACCAAAAATGTGGGAGAGAGAGCGAGAGAGAGCGAGAGAGAGAGAGAGATCTGATGAGTCGCTAAGCTCCTATTCAGGCCGTTACCATAATAAGATCCTTTCTGGATATACTGGACAAAGACTGGCCAGCCAACATCTCTGTGTGTGTGTGTGTGTGTGTGTGTGTGTGTGTGTGTGTGTGTGTGTGTGTGTGTGTGTGTGTGTGTGTGTGTGTGTGTGTGTGTGTGTGTGCGAGTGTGTGTGCGTGTGCATGTGTGTTTGTGTTTTTTTTTATGCAGTCCTAGTTTTTCCCTGTTTCTCTGGGTCCACTTATTCCCACACACACACACACACACACACACACACACACACACCTGAAGCATTCTCAGGACAATCTTGTCTTTGTTTTCAATGAGACTCCATCCCTCAATCAGTCCCAGGGCACAGGCTTATCCCATGGCCCATCATACACACACACACACACACACACACACACACATCTCACACGCGCGCGCGCGCGTACGTACGCACGTACGCACACACTGATCTACCGACCTTTTTTTTTTTTACAAATAAATACATTCTAAAAATGAGTATATATAACATATTTAAAAGTGCCCGTTTAATGATTTGCTAAGGCCCACAATTGCTATGCAAGAGGCAGGTCAGTCGCTAGCAGGATTCACAAGCCTCCACTAGATGGCAGCAGTTACCAAGTAGCAGACACGGCGATGCTGACGGTACGTTTCTGTTTCCCAGTCAGCAAACTCCTCTTTTTTTGTTGACCACATGCGTAGGGGGTTTACTTATCTGTGTACTTATCGGGACTGTGTTTTTAAGTTGTGTGTTCTTATTTCACAACCACGCAATGAAATCATTGCAATTTGTTTGAGTTATATTTAATCACGGAAAAAGGTATTACGTTATGGTTGCCTAACTGACACAAAGGTCACACACAAGTGAAAAGCTAAAAAAAACATTGATCTTTTATGATAGTGGCGAGATAAACCAGTGATGTCATTCGGGGGGGAAGTGCAGTTAACAAAACCAAACCGTATCAATAACGATACGATCCGAGTCCACAGGTCCTCCGCCACTCACAGAACAGACCCCCAGCCCTGCATCAACAACAGCCAACAGCTGCTACAGGAAACGCAAGTTGAAAACCTTGAGTCCGCACCCTCTAACTCCATTATTGAGATGCTGTGGCTGGAGTGGTGATAGTATGCGTGTGGTTAGTGTCAGTGTACGCATTATAACCAGTGGGTACAATCCAACAAGAGAAGGCAGACACATAAAGTCTACTCCCCTGGGATGGCTGTGTGTGTGTGTGTGTGTGTGTGTGTCTGTGCGTGTGTGTGTGTGTGTGTGTGCATGCGTGCGTGCGTGGCGGAGTGCTAACTCAGACTGTTAAAGACTGAGTCTGAGACAGTCTGGATAGTATGCGTGTGGTTAGTGTTCAGTGTACGCATTATAACAGTGGTACAATCCAACGAGAGAAGGCAGACACATAAAGTCTACTCCCTGGGATGGCTGTGTGTGTGTGTGTGTGTGTGTGTAAGTGTGTGTGTGTAAGTGTGTGTGTGTTTGTGTGTGTGTGTGTGTGTGTGTGTGTGTGTGCGTGTGTGTGTGTGTGTATGTGTGTGTGTGTGCGTGCGTGCGTGTGTGTGTGTAAGTGTGTGTGTGTGGTGTGTGTGTGTGTGTGTGCGTGTGGTGTGTGTGTGTGTGTGTGTGTGTGTAAGTGTGTGTGTGTGTGTGTGTGTGTGTGCGTGTGCGTGCGTGCGTGCGCGCGGAGTGCTAACTCACACTGTTAAAGACAGTAGAGGTGAGGGACAGAACAAAGGCTCCAGGCTCCTCCCGTCCTGCGCTGCACGGGCCGACGAGGAGAGGCCGGCCATATTGTATTTCACTGAACGAGTGCTGATGCGCAGATACAGCTTCCTTTTGTTTTAATTTGTAACCCGACACTGGAGCCATCGTCTGATCTCAGAGAGTCACGCTCAGTCCTTTTTTTTGGGTGAGGGGAAAGCAGGAGGAGGGGCGGGCGGGGCAGGGTGGAGGTTGGGGGGGGGGGGGTGGGGGGGTGGGGGGGGGGGAGTCCTACGGCCTTGTGGGTATTTGTTTCACCGCGCGCGTGCGTGTCTGCACTCACGCACACTCGCGCCTTTTGTGAGAAGACAGACAAACTTCCCCGCAGAGCAGCCAGGAAAATACGTTCCACGTGTCGACAGACGCAAACGCCACGCGACTGACGGCGGCGCGAAAGCTGGACGGAGGGTGACCCAGATCCCCAGAGAGTGGAGCGTTCTGGTCTCTGTCTCTCTGAAACGACGTCGACGGCCAGTTAAAGTTGATGGCTGTGCTGACACAGTCATCGCAGACATCGCAGTCATATCACTACTTGCGTGTAGTGACACAGTCATCACAGTCATCACAGTGTGTACTGACACAGTCATCACAGACATCACAGTGTGTACTGACACAGTCATCACAGTCATCACAGTGTGTACTGACACAGTCATCACAGTCATCACAGTGTGTACTGACACAGTCATCACAGACATCACAGTGTGTACTGACACAGTCATCACAGACATCACAGTGTGTACTGACACAGGGAGAGCCGGCCCTTTGGAACCCGGGCCTCAGACGATACAGATCATACAAGGGGCCCTGAGGCCCTTGACTTGCCGGATGGAAGGACAGGGTCTTTGAAAAGCACACACGCACGCACGCACACACACACACACACACACACACACACACACACACACACACCACACACACTCACACACACACACACACACACACACACACACACAGACGCTACAGTCACCTGGCCAAAGGTGTTGGAAACACAACAAGCTAACTCCAAGAAGTTACCCCAAGACAAGAAGCATCCCTCACAGAGAGAGAGTCTGCTCACAGACGTGACTGCGGAGGAGCCAGGCAGCCAGCAGGACGGTGGGGTGGAGAATCGGCCTTCCTACTGGGGCACAGCGCAGTCACCACACACCACCCACCCACTGTGACCACTATTGGCTAGGAGGAGGAGGAGAGGAGAAGAGAGGAGGAGGAGGAGGAGAGGAGGAGAGAAGGAGGAAGAGAGGAGGAGAGAGGAGATGAGGAGGAGAGAGAAGGAGAGAAGGAGAGAGGAGATGAGGAGGAGAGAGGAGGAGGAAGAGGAGATGAGGAGGAGAGAGGAAGAGTAGAGGAGAGGAGGAGAGAGAAAGTGGAGAGAGGCTTCAGCAGTACGGAAGGGAGAGTGGCGATGTGATAGGGAGGCAGTGGGAGAAAGAGCAAAGCAGATAAGGAGTCAATTCCACGGAACCCCTTCTTCCCATCTATCCATCTGGCTCTGCTCGCGCTTCCCCTTTCTCTCGCCACATCCGGTTATTTTTCTACACCTTGATCTGCCCGCCGCATCTGCTCACCACTCCATCCGTCTGCCTGCGCTCAAAATCCATCGCTCCATCCACACTGCCTCCCGTTCACCCACCCCTCCCTCCCCAGCAAACGCCACGGCTTGTCATTCATCTTTTCTGTATTATCCACAGGGGATCGATAGTTCAGCACCATCATGGGGTGCCCGTCCATTCCCATCCCACCCCATCTCCTGTCTGCTTCATAGAGAGGTGGATGAGTGAAACCTCTCCCTGGGGGTGATGGAGAGAGAGAGCTGCTGTAAGCCTATCAGCACCCCGGGAGCTGCAGTCTAAAAACCCTACGGGCCTCCAAGCCCACCCGACTCCCCCACCCCACCCACCCCCACCCCCTGCCCCCTTCTCAAGCCCCCCCAACCCCTCCACCCCCCGTCCTTATGAATATTAACCAGCCCGGAGCCCATTTTTTAATCTGCCTGATCCCCGCACTGCTGTCGCCCACATGATAGCGAATCTAATTATTTGGTCTGATATTAACCCCCTCCCACCACACACACACACACACACCACACACACACACACACACCATCATCATCAACCATTTCCACCTCCACCTCTGGTGAACCAGCCCACCGCCTACACACATGTACACACGTGCACCGTGCACAGTACCTACACACCTAGAGCACACGCGAAACGTTCACGGTACCTACACACGTAGAGTGCACACACACGTGCACGGTACCTACACACGTAGAGTGCACACACACGTGCACGGTACCTACACACGTAGACGTACACACGTGCACGGTACATACACACGTGCGCACGCCGCAAGAACATCACCTGATCAACACGCTTTCACAAACCTGAATACGTCAGCCACACTTTCATAAGGGCACATGCACAGACAGACACACACACACACACAGACACACACACACACAGACACGCGCACACGCACACCCGTGTGCCCTGTGATGCCCTCATCCTTAACGGTCTCAAGGAAAAGAGAAAAGCAGTTCTCCTGCAGCGATAACAAATCCACATGCAAATGACGGCGGGCTTCATTTCAGCACTTCATCTTCCCCCTGCTCCTCAGAGCGAACACAGGCGAAGGTAGAGGCTTCATCCCATCCTGTCTGTTTCCCCCCCCCACACCCTCTCTCTCTCTCTCTTCTCTCTCTCTCTCTCTCTCACACACACACACGCACACACACAAACGCACATGCACACATACACACACACATGCACGCATGCACGCACACAATTAAGTCCTCTTAATACATTCGTCAACGGCACACAGCTGCCGTCGCGGGACTTTGTTTGTACATTTCTAATGAGTCGTCCGCGTCCACGGCGTTCCTCTGATGGCGTGGAGAGGTGGTCCAGTGCTGCTCGCACTGTCACAGGATATGTACGTAAAGGAAACTATTAAAGGCCCGATAATGACAGCGGCGATTACGCGATTCTGGTGGCGGACTCTCCAAGCGGGGCTGGTTGAGGGTCCCAATGGGGGCGGAGACACTAGACCCCGAAGGGGGGGTCACGAGACCCCCGCAGCGGGCGGCTGACCTGACCGCCATGCCAGCGTGAGTTTGGGCGAGTTTTTGGTGGGTTACCGGCGGACTTCTGACCCGGACGGATTTTGGTGCTGGGGTGCGCGCGCACGTGTGCGTGTGTGTGTGTGTGTGCGTGTATATCTGTGTGTGTGCGTGTGCGTGTGTATCTGTGTGGTGTGTGTGTGTCGTCTGTGTGTGTGTGCGGTGTGTATCTATGTGTGTGTGTGTGTGTGTGCGTGCGTGTGCCTGTGTGCGTGTGTGTGTGCGTGTGCCTGTGTGCCTGTGTGTGTGTGTGTGTGTGGCGCGTGTGTGTGGTGTGTGTGTGTGTGCGCGACAGAGGGAGCGGAATTCTTTCCCGACCTTTCATTTCCCCATCGGTTCAGTCATTTCATGTTACTCCTCCCTCCCCTCACGAGGAAAAAAAAAAAAATCTCCCATCTCACCGATGCCTCCCCTTCCCTCTCCCCTTTCACTGTCTTTCTCATGCGCTTCCGCCCATTCGCTTTCTTAAACTCTTCATCCTCACTCATTCCCACCCCCCCGCCCCCCCACCTCTCTCTCTCTCTCTCTCTCTCTCTCTCTCTCTCTCTTTCTCTCTCTCTCTCTGTCTGTCTGTCTATCTCTCTCCCCCTGCACAGGAAGCCCCCCCCCCCCCCCCCCCCGCCCCCCTGCCCTGGACCAGGAGGGCTGAAGAGGGCTCACTGTCCCACACAAAGAGGTCAGTGTACGAGTCCCTCCAGAACCACGCCGGGAGACGGAGGCTGATCCAAATCACAGGCCTGCCTCGCATCCGCGCCGCCGTGCATACAGTACATACATGGCCGCGCAGGCCTGCACTCACCTTTGTTGGCGCGCGTGCACATGCACACACACACACACACACAATTTGATTACACACATACATACACACACCATCAATTACACACACACATGTGATTACACACATACATACACACACACACCATCAATTACACGCACACACACACACACACACACACATGCATCTTCGTTTACACACGCAGGCCACAGACACACACCATCATTTACACACACAACTTCACTTACACACACACACACACACACACAGGAAAAGGAAAAGGCTTCACAGGTAAACCATGACAGACTCTTTGATACACTAAGGACTAAAATATTGTTTTGTGTCATTCATGCATGCACACACTCCGCTTTTTTCATAGCCCGGTGAGACATGTATAATACATATTTTCCTGGTGCAGACCCAAGTTCCAGTGTGCACGCACGCACCACACACATGCACACGCACACACACACATACACACACACACACACACACACACACACACACACACACACACAACACACACCTCTCAATGGGGAAAAAGAAGAAAAAAAAGCAGGTTTGATGAGCTGCATGCAAATGACAATGTAAAATAACGAACTGCGATACTTAAAAGGAGGTGTGGGTGGGTGGGTGGGTGGGTGGGGGGGGGTGGAGGAGGGTGGATTTGAGGGAGGGGAGAGGGAGAGATAAGAGATTTGAAAATGAGGCACTCTTGGAAAGCGGGCTCCTGAACTGGCGGAGATGAGGCTCAGAGATAGGTGGGAGGATAGAGAGCCCACACCACCACCACCACCACCACCACCACCAACCACCTCCGCCACCACCACCCGTTCCTGATCAGCTCCCCCGCTATTCCTCCCCCACCGCCTCCTCTCCTCACCTCCTCCCCTGGTCGCTCCTCATCATAGCCTGCAGAGGCGGGTGGGGATGACAGGGAGA
>JAXIVH010000013.1:9661195-9663695 GCA_036785325.1 Urophycis tenuis
TAATGAACACGCGCACGCACAACCACACACACACACACACACATACACACACACACACACAAATGGAGGAGTGGATGAAACACACACTCAACGCACACACTCTTTGTACTCCGCCCCCATCGTCTGATGTTCTCTCTACTCCCTGGCCCTCCACGGCTCGCTCCGACGTCCAGAGCTGCCCCTGTTCGGTCTCGTTTTCTCCTCAACCCCTGGCGCCTATAGCTGCTGAGGTTCGAGGTCCATCACGCCTCCCCTTGTTCCCCTCGTCTCTGTCACCCTTTGTGCTTCTCTCTCTCTGTCTGTCTCTGTCTCTCTGTCTGTCGCTCTCTCTCTCTGTCTCTCTCTGTCTCTCTCTCTCCCTGTCTCTGTCTCTGTTTCTTTCTGTCTCTGTCTCTGTCTCTCTCTCTATCTCTCTGTCTCTGTCTCTCTCTCTCTCTCTCTCTCTCTCTCTCTCCCTCTCTGTCTCTGTCTCTGTCTCTGTCTGTCTCTCTCTCTCTTGCTCTCTCTCTCTCTCTCTCTCTCTCTCTCTCTCTCTCTCTCTCTCTCTCTCCTCTCTCTCTCTCTCTCTCTCTCTCTCTCTCTCTCTCTCTCTCTCTCTCTCTCTCTCCTTCCTGTTTATCAGTAGGGCCAAAGAAGGAGTTGATGTGGGAGGTGGAGCTAGGGCTTTCAGTATCTGCCAGAGATAGTGGCGGCAATCTCACATTCCTCCTTCTGCTACTCACCTACCCCCCCCCCCCCCCCCCCCTCCCCCAAAGTCACTCTACATCTCTCCCCCAAACTCTCCCTTCATCAGCTATAACTGCTGATGGGTCACAGGAGGTCAGGTCTGTCCCCAATACACAGAGAGAGAGAGAGAGGGAGAGAGAGAGAGGGGGAGAGGGGGAGAGAGAGAGAGGGAGAGAGAGAGGGAGGAGAGAGGGGAGAGGGGGAGAGGGAGAGAGGGAGAGAGGGAGAGGGAGAGGGAGAATAGGATAGGGGAGAGAGGGAGAATGAGAGAGAGAGAGAGAGAGAGGAGAGAGAGAGAGAGAGAGAGAGAGAGAGAGAGAGAGAGAGAGAGAGAGAGAGAGAGAGAGAGAATTAATGAAAAAGTGAAAAAGTGAAAAGTTTAATATATTTGCGTTCCCTGTTCCTGTGCACCAACAGCAGGGTCACCTGTCTGGCAGCGGGGTGGTGGGTGGGGTCTACACCTATCCTCCTCTCTTTTCTCCCATCTACCAGGACATCCTGCTGGGAGATAAGCGTGGACCACTTGGCAGTCCGTCTCTCTATCTCTTTACCGTGCTCATATTCCTCCTGCAGCACATTGCATTCCTATTTGGGAGCCCAGACAGATAAACCATCAGTTCAGCATGAGGCCTGCCAGACAGCTCAGTTGGATCTTTTTTTTATTTGATTGTATTTATTTATTTATTTATTTATTTATTTATTTATTTTATTAATATTGCCCACGGCCGGGCCCCACACGGTGGGCGGTGTGTCCGTGCGTCTGTGCGTCTATGCGTTCGTGTGTCCGTTTGTCCATGTGTCCGTGTGTCCGTGGTGCCCGTGTGCCCGTGCGTCGTGCGTCCGTGCGTCCGTGCGTCCGTTCGTCCGTGCGTCCGTGTCACCGCCCGCCCGCCGCTGTGCGTTCATTCGGCTAAGGTTTTGTCAGTTGGGGAGACATCAGGGCGGGGGGAGATAGAGAGTGAGCGATAGAACGAGCAGGAGAAAGAAGGATAGCATGTTTGTATCATCTTTACTCTCTTTATCTCCCGCAGACCTCCTTCATTAGATTAGCGGCGTGCTAACTGGCCTGTGTCGTATGGAAATCATGTCATTTGCATCTCCCGAGAAAGGGGCAGCCAGCCAGGGCCACTTATCTATTTAAATATACTCGGGCTTATATGTCTGTCGGACTTTGGACCGGGACGTTAATGGCGTATACTGTTTACTGATCCGCCGATTGGCTACCGCGCAACACTGGATATCTTCCCCTTTTTTTTTTTTTTTTTTTTTTTTTTTTTTTTTGTGAGATGTGAAGGGAGAGGCGCTCGCCGGGGCAAATCCTGCCATGGCAACCCAGAGGGGAAGGCTCACGACCTCCTGAACGCCTTGTGATTGGATCGCCCCGCAGATCTGATAGCCTATCGCAGACGCCTTCTGATTGGTTATCCCCCCGTTTTAATTAACTGATAATGAACCCGGGACTCTTGGATTGGACCAAAGTTCCCCTCCCGATTGTTGCCTAAAGTTTTTTTTTTTTCCTCTTTCTTTCTTTATTATTGTTCTTTGAATCGGATGCTAAAAGTGTCAAACCTAATAATTATGGTAATTGCTGCTACTTGAGGCGGATTAGCATTGCGACCTGTTTGTTTGTTGATTCCCGCAGATGAGTGATCCCGTGTTTATTGCCTCCTGTCGTCGTTGCTTCTTCTTTTTTTTTTTTTCCTATATTTTTTTGGGATAATAAAGACAAGTCAGACAGTATCCGTTCACCGTCTCAATCGAGGCACACAGAGGT
>JAXIVH010000013.1:9668695-9693589 GCA_036785325.1 Urophycis tenuis
GGAAACAGACAGGATGGATGAAGCCTCTACCTTCGCCTGTGTTCGCTCTGAGGAGCAGGGGGAAGATGAAGTGCTGAAATGAGCCCGCCGTCATTTGCATGTGGATTTGTTATCGCTGCAGGAGAACTGCTTTTCTCTTTTCCTTGAAGACCGATAAGGAGAGGGCATCACAGGGCACACGGTGTGCGTGTGCGCGCGTGTGGTGTGTGTGTGTGTGTGTGTCTGTCTGTCTGTGCGTGTGCCCTTATGAAAGTGTGGCTGACGTATTCAGGTTTGTGAAAGCGTGTTGATCAGTGATGTTCTTGCGGCGTGCGCACGTGTGTATGTACCGTGCACGTGTGTACTCTACGTGTGTAGGTACCGTGCACGTGTGTGTGCACTCTACGTATGTAGTTACGTGCACGTGTGTGTGCACTCTACGTGTGTAGGTACCGTGCACGTGTGTGTGCACTCACGTGTGTAGGTACCGTGCACGTTTCGCGTGTGCTCTAGGTGTGTAGGTAATGTGCACAGTGCACGTGTGTACATGTGTGTAGGCGGTGGCTGGTTCACCAGAGGTGGAGGTGGAAATGGTTGATGAGATGGTGTGTGTGTGTGTGTGTGTGTGTGTGTGTGTGTGGTGGGAGGGGGTTAATATCAGACCAAATAATTAGATTCGCTATCATGTGGGCGACAGCAGTGCGGGGATCAGGCAGATTAAAAAATGGGCTCCGGGCTGGTTAATATTCATAAGGACGGGGGGTGGAGGGGTTGGGGGGGCTTGAGAAGGGGGCAGGGGGTGGGGGTGGGTGGGGTGGGGGAGTCGGGTGGGCTTGGAGGGCCGTAGGGTTTTTAGACTGCAGCTCCCGGGGTGCTGATAGGCGTACAGCAGCTCTCTCTCTGCATCACCCCCAGGGGAGAGGTTTCACTCATCCACCTCTCTATGAAGCAGACAGGAGATGGGTGGGATGGGATGGACGGGCACCCCATGATGGTGCTGAACTATCGATCCCCTGTGGATAATACAGAAAAGATGAATGGCAAGCCATGGCGTTTGCTGGGGAGGGAGGGGTGGGTGAACGGGAGGCAGTGTGGATGGAGAGATGGATTTGAGGCGCAGGCAGACGGATGGAGTGGTGAGCAGATGCGGCGGGCAGATCAAGTGTAGAAAATAACCGGATGTGGCGAGAGAAAGGGGAAGCGCGAGCAGAGCCAGATGGATAGATGGGAAGAAAGGGGTTCCGTGGAATTGACTCCTTATCTGCTTTGCCTCTTTCTCCCACTGCCTCCCTATCACATCGCCACTCTCCCTTCCGTACTGCTGAAGCCTCTCTCCACTTCCTCTCTTCCTCCTCCCTCTACTCTTCCTCTCTCCTCCTCATCTCCTCTCTCTTCCTCCTTCTCTCCTCCTCATCTCCTCTCTCCTCCTCTCTTCCTCCTTCTCTCCTCCTCTCCTCCTCCTCCTCCTCTCTTCCTCCTCTCCTCCTCCTCCTAGCCAATAGTGGTCACAGTGGGTGGGTGGTGTGTGGTGACTGCGCTGTGCCCCAGTAGGAAGGCCGATTCTCCACCCCACCGTCCTGCTGGCTGCCTGGCTCCTCCGCAGTCACGTCTGTGAGCAGACTCTCTCTCTGTGAGGGATGCTTCTTGTCTTGGAGTAACTTCTTGGAGTTAGCTTGTTGTGTTTCCAACACCTTTGGCCAGGTGACTGTAGCGTCTGTGTGTGTGTGTGTGTGTGTGTGTGTGTGTGTGTGTGTGTGTGTGTGTGTGTGTGTGTGTGTGTGTGCGTGCGTGTGTGCTTTCAAAGACCCTGTCCTTCCATCTGGCAAGTCAAGGGCCTCAGGGGCCCCTTGTATGATCTGTATCGTCTGAGCCCGGGTTCCAAAGGGCCGGCTCTCCCCTGTGTCAGTACACACTGTGATGTCTGTGATGACTGTGTCAGTACACACTGTGATGTCTGTGATGACTGTGTCAGTACACACTGTGATGTCTGTGATGACTGTGTCAGTACACACTGTGATGTCTGTGATGACTGTGTCAGTACACACTGTGATGTCTGTGATGACTGTGTCAGTACACACTGTGATGTCTGTGATGACTGTGTCAGTACACACTGTGATGACTGTGTCAGTACACGCAAGTAGTGATATGACTGCGATGTCTGCGATGACTGTGTCAGCACAGCCATCAACTTTAACTGGGCCGTCGACGTCGTTTCAGAGAGACAGAGACCAGAACGCTCCACTCTCTGGGGATCTGGGTTCACCCGCCGTCCAGCTTTCGGCGCCGCCGTCAGTCGTCGTGGCGTTTGCGTCTGTCGACACGTGGAACGTATTTTCCTGGCTGCTCTGCGGGGAAGTTTGTCTGTCTTCTCACAAAAGCGCGAGTGTGCGTGAGTGCAGACACGCACCTGCGCGCGGTGAAACAAATACCCACAAGGCCGTAGGACTCCCCCCCCCCACCCCCCCCCCCCCCCCCCAACCTCCACCCTGCCCCGCCCGCCTCCTCCTGCTTTCCCCTCACCCAAAAAAAAGACTGAGCGTGACTCTCTGAGATCAGACGATGGCTCCAGTGTCGGGTTACAAATTAAAACAAAAGGAAGCTGTATCTGCGCATCAGCACTCGTTCTGTGAAATACAATATGGCCGGCCTCTCCTCGTCGGCCGTGCAGCGCAGGACGGAGGAGCCTGGAGCCTTTGTTCTGTCCCTCACCTCTACTGTCTTTAACAGTGTGAGTTAGCACTCCGCCGCGCACGCACAGCACAGCACACGCACACACACACACACACACACACACACTTACACACACACACACACACACACACACGCACACACACACACACACACACACACACACACTTACACACACACACGCACGCACGCACAACACACACACACACACACACACACACACACACACACACACACACACACACACACACACAAACACACACACACTTACACACACACACACACACACACACACACACACACACACACACACACACACACACACACACACACACACACACACACACAGCCATCCCAGGGGGGTAGACTTTATGTGTCTGCCTTCTCTCGTTGGATTGTACCCACTGTTATAATGCGTACACTGAACACTAACCACACGCATACTATCCAGACTGTCTCAGACTCAGTCTTTAACAGTCTGAGTTAGCACTCCGCCACGCACGCACGCATGCACACACACACACACACACACGCACAGACACACACACACACACACACACACAGCCATCCCAGGGAGTAGACTTTATGTGTCTGCCTTCTCTTGTTGGATTGTACCCACTGTTATAATGCGTACACTGAACACTAACCACACGCATACTATCACCACTCCAGCCACAGCATCTCAATAATGGAGTTAGAGGGTGCGGACTCTAGGTTTTCAACTTGCGTTTCCTGTAGCAGCTGTTGGCTGTTGTTGATGGCAGGGTTGGGGTCTGTTCTGTGAGTGGCGGAGGACCTGTGGACTCGGATCGTATCGTTATTGATACGGTTTGGTTTTGTTAACTGCACTTCCCCCCCGAATGACATCATTGGTTATCTCGCCACTATCATAAAAGATCAATGTTTTTTTTAGCTTTTCACTTGTGTGTGACCTTTGTGTCAGTTAGGCAACCATAACGTAATACCTTTTTTCCGTGATTAAATATAACTCAAACAAATTGCAATGATTTCATTGCGTGGTTGTGAAATAAGAACACACAACTTAAAAACACAGTCCCGATAAGTACACAGATAAGTAAACCCCTACGCATGTGGTCAACAAAAAAAGAGGAGTTTGCTGACTGGGAAACAGAAACGTACCGTCAGCATCGCCGTGTCTGCTACTTGGTAACTGCTGCCATCTAGTGGAGGCTTGTGAATCCTGCTAGCGACCTGACCTGCCTCTTGCATAGCAATTGTGGCCTTAGCAAATCATTAAACGGGCACTTTTAAATATGTTATATATACTTCATTTTTAGAATGTATTTATTTGTAAAAAAAAAAAAAAGGTGGTAGATCAGTGTGATCACACGCGCGCACGCGCGCGCCGCGCGCGTGTGTGTGTGTGTGTGTGTGTGTGTGTATGATGGGGCCATGGGATAAGCCTGTGCCCTGGGACTGATTGAGGGATGGAGTCTCATTGAAAACAAAGACAAGATTGTCCTGAGAATGCTCAGGTGTGTGTGTGTGTTTTTGTGTGTGTGTGTGTGTGTGTGTGTGTGTGTGTGGGAATAAGTGGACCCAGAGAAACAGGAAAAACTAGGACTGCATAAAAAAAAACACAAACACACATGCACACGCACACACACTCGCACACACACACACACACACACACACACACACACACACACACACACACACACACACACAGTAGATGTTGGCTGGCCAGTCTTTGTCCAGTATATCCAGAAAGGATCTTATTATGGTAACGGCCTGAATAGGAGCTTAGCGACTTCATCAGATCTCTCTCTCTCTCTCGCTCTCTCTCGCTCTCTCTCCCACATTTTTTGGTTCTCTTCTCATTTATAACCAGCTCCCTCCCACCTACTCATTTCTCTGCAGTGCTTTGTTCACACGATACCCCCCTCATTTCCTCATTTCCTCTGTGGGGTTTTGATTACCCATGTTCCCCAGCAGTCCCTTTGTAAACAACTGCTAGCCGCCATCGGAGTGACGGCTGCCCTGCCGGTGTGTGTGTGTGTGTGTGTGTGTGTGTGTGTGCGCACGTGGTGTCAGCGTACCAGTGGCACACGCGTCCATGTTGGCTCATTAGTGTGTGTGTGTGTGTCGGTGTGTGTCGGTGTGTGTCTGTTAGGTGTAACGTTACCAGGAGAAAGTCATTGAGAAACGGAATGGTTTGTAACACCAATGGCGGGCGTTATAGAATATTGTGCTGAGCTTAACACGAGGTCAAGGTCATGCTACGCATTACTGACATTTGACAATTGACATTTGAATGCTAATTGGGTTCCACCAGTAAATCACCTCATATTAATTGGTTGTGTGTGTGTGTGTGTTGCAGGGCTCCAGTCTAACACTGGTCTGCGAGGACTCGGGGTGCTGGCTGAACAGAGTGCCGGTCACTTCGGACGCCGCGGCCGCCAACTGTACCATCTACAGCCGAGGTGAGGCGTCTGCGTGCAGCGCACAGAACACTGTAGATCAGGACAAATAGACACGCGTGCGATTTGGTGATGCTTATCGGCCGTCTTGTGGTTTCCATCTTGGGTTCGGACCCGAGCCGGGTGGAACCCACTCACGCTAACTTTTCAACCGGCCGACTTTTAGCGCCAGGGTGCAGGATGCTCTGTGAAAAGGTTCCATCGAACGATGTCAATGATGAAGAATAGACGCAAAAGTGGAGTCCCACTTTTTCGCCTCACGTCGCGGCATCCCTACGATCAGAACCCCGTGTCTGCAAACGTAGTTAAACACCTGCGCTATGTTAGCAGCCACTAGCTAGCGGCTGGAGGGGTAGCTACAGTTAATAAGCTATATGTCGCGTGATCTCCCCCCGCTGCCCCCTTCAGGCGAGGCAGCTGTTCTGCAAGCTGAGCAGAGAGCTGGTCCCGGGGGTCAGGCTACTTGCCAGCCTGTCGACGGCCGGCCCGCCCCGCCACGCCTCCGCCTCTCCCTCCACGTCGTCCTCCTCCCCGCCGCCGCCGCGCGACCCGGCTGACTCCGCCCACCCAGAAGCCCGCGGCGGTGAAGGAGGAGCACCGGGCGTACCCGGCGGCGCTGCACTCGGACATCCAGCTGCTCCCGCAGCAGGCCGGCATGGCGGCCATCTTGGCCACGGCCGTCATCAACAGTGAGTGTCGTCCGTGACTTCTTCTCGTTCTCTTTGCTCCCTGCTCAGGGTGTCGCAATGTGGCGCATCTGCCACTAGATGGCACTGCAGCTCTTCCCGCCGTGGTCAATTTGTGTGGCAATTTTAACTCCCTCAGGATGTGTCTCGTAATAAACTTTTGTAATGTTAGTAATCAGCGCCACAGCCCGTGTGACACACACATGCACACACACACACTTATGCAGTGACTGCTAATTCCTCTCAACCTGGTGTGTATATGTGATCACACCTATTCCCTGATCCAACATTTTACCACGACCCAGGCATTCAGCAAAGCATGTATAATAATTAAATTTCTCCCAAACAAAAATTACACAGAACTCTGCAGAGGAACAAAAAATTAAACACACTGTACACACACACACACACACACACACACACACACACACACACACACACACACACACACACACACACACACACACACACACACACAGCTAACCCCACCCCCCCCATCAGTGCCCTTGCTGTCATGATTTCTCAGTGATAACGTGTTGCTTTTATTGCCATAATGTCCATGTTCTGTTGCCGTGGAGACCCTCCGCAGAGTGCTATACCACTCTGCGGAGGGTCTCCACAGAGTGGTATAGCACTCCCACCAGGTGCTTTGATTGTGTGAAATGTGGGTGAGTGGAGCACATACAAACTCGCCCCGGCGGTCGACACGTGTGAATTGTTGCACGTTGCGTCGCAGCCTCGCGCTCCTGGAGTGACTGTTGCCGGTAGACTGCGTGGATTTATATAAAAGCAATCCTAATTGTTTCTTCTTCTTCTTCTTCTTCTTCTTCTTCTTCTTCTTCTTCTTCTTCTTCTTCTTCTTCTTCTTCTTCTTCTTCTTCTTCTTCTTCTTCTTCTTCTTCTTCTTCTTCTTCTTCTTCTTCTTCTTCTTCTTCTTCTTCTTCCTCCTCCTCTACTTCTCCTCTACTTCTCCTCTACTTCTCGTTGTTCTTCTTCTACTCCTTGTTGTTCTTCATCCTCTTCTACTCGTTCATCTTCATCTCATTGTTCTCCCATCTCTTCATTCTTCTCCTCCTCTGTCTCCTCCTCCTCATCCTCCTCTGTCCCCTCCTCCTCTATCTCCTCCTCCTCCTCTATCTCCTCCTCCTCCACCACCACCACAGAGGACATATTCCCCTGTAAGGACTGTGGGATCTGGTACCGCAGCGAGAGGAACCTGCAGGCCCACCTCATGTACTACTGCGCCAGCCGGCAGAAGCAGCAGCAGCAGCAGCAGCAGCAGCAGCCGACCGCCGCCGGGGCCACCGGCGCCGTGGCTCCCGGCTCCCCCCCGCTGGTCCAGGACAAGCCCAAGGAGACCTACCCCAACGAGCGCATCTGCCCCTTCCCCCAGTGCAACAAGAGCTGCCCCAGCGCCAGCTCCCTGGAGATCCACATGCGCACGCACAGCGGTAAGAGACCGGATGACCACACACACACACACGCACACACACACACACGCACACACACACACACACACACACACACACACACACACACACACACACACACACACACACACACACACACACACACACACACACACACACACACACACAGCGCACACACACACACACACACACACACACACACACACACACAATTACACCGATACACGGAGAAGCTCTGAACGAGTGGTGCTGGTCATGAGTCCTCAGGGCAGCAGACCCAGGAGAGCATGTTTCGAATCACGGCTGGTTAGATTCACACACCGGAAGGTTTCTGTGTGCTGGTCCACACCGCGTGTTTGTGTGTTTCATGTCACCTGACGAGTGACAGGAGTGTGACAGACTGCTCCGTTAATCTCAGTAAGGCAAACGATGTTGGATGTTCAGTTTGTGGTTTGGAATTATTTAAAGCTGAAACGCCTCTCTCTCTCTCTCTCTCTCTCTCTCTCCCTCCCTCTCCCAACCACCACTGTTACCGTGCAGGCGAGCGTCCGTTCGTCTGTCTTGTGTGTCTGTCGGCCTTCACCACCAAGGCCAACTGCGAGCGGCACCTGAAGGTGCACACGGACACGCTGACCGGCGTGTGCCACGGCTGCGGCTTCGTCTCCACCACCAGGGACATCCTGTACAGCCACCTGGTCACCAGCCACATGGTGTGTCAGCCCGGCTCCCGCAGTGAGGTGTACTCACCGGGGCCCGGCATGCCCAACCTGCCTCTGGCCACAGGTCAGTCAAAACCCACCTCCCCACACACACACACACCACCTCCCCTCGCCGCTTGTTTTCCACTACTGTTGATGGATCATGATGCAAAGGAAATACATTAAAATAAAAAAAAGTCTGATCTTTGTGCTGGAGATTTTATCAGCGCCCCTCTGTGTTTCACTATGCTATCCAGTTCCTGATATGATTGGTGGGGTTTTTAGTGCACCACAAATGTGAGGATCAGAGATCCTTCTAGCAAACAGCATTTGCATTTTGTTCAGCAACAACAGTAGAAGCGTGGCTGGGGGCCGGGAGCAGCGATGCCAAGCGGTATCCACACGTGTCCACAGCGGGTTCCCTCTCCTAACCACCGGGTCTCTCTCTCTCTCTCTCTCTGTCTCTGTCTCTGTCTCTGTCTCTGTCTCTGTCTCTCTCTCTGGCGCAGGCCTCAGCCCGGGCGACTCCGGCGTGGTGCTCAAGTGTCAGCTGTGCGGCCACAACTGCGACAACCCGGCGCAGCTGCAGCAGCACGTGCGCACCCACCTGGAGGTGCGGGTGCAGGCCGAGCGCAGCCCCACCCCGCGGCAGAGCCGCCCGTCCGCGGCGGAGCGCGGCCAGCAGCTGCAGCCCTCGCCGCGGGGCGACAGGGAGCCCCCGGCCTGCGTGCCCCGGCCCGACTCGTCCAGCCCGGGGGCCAACGGCGGCTCGGCCACCCCCAGGGGCTACAGCCCGCCGACGGCCTCCCCGGCCCCGCTGCGCATCAAAGAGGAGCCCCGCTCGGACTCGGAGGGGGAGGGGGACGAGGAGGAGGAGGAGGGGGGCCGGCGGGCCAAGGCGGAGCCGGGAGGGGAGGACCGAGGGGAGGGGAAGCCGGGAGTGGAGGGACGGGAGGACGGACACGGGGACCCGGGTCCCGGGGAGAAGATGAGCCCGGGCCTCGGCGCCACCTCCACCTCCCAGACGTCCACCTCGCCCAAGAGCCCCTCGGCGGCCGCCATGAAGGCCGAGCCCACCAGCCCCACCCCCGGGTCCAGCCCGGCCCCCCTGGGCGCCGGCGCCTCGGTGCTGCCCGGCGGAGCCGTGTTCCTCCCCCAGTACATGTTCAACGCCGAGGCGGCCATCATGCCGCAGGCCTCCGAGATCCTGGCCAAGATGTCGGAGATGGTCCACAGCCGCCTGAAGCAGGGCCAGGCCGTCCTCCAGGGCAGCCCCGCGGCCTTCTACCCCGCTGGAGCCTCGCCGGCCGCCGCCGCAGCTGCTGCTGCCGCTGCCGCCGCCGCCGTGGCCACGCCCCCTCACAAGGGCGCCACCTGCTTTGAGTGCGACATCACCTTCAACAACATCAACAACTTCTACGTGCACAAGAGGCTGTACTGCTCCAGCAGGCACCAGGCAGACATCCCGGGGGGGCCTCGCGAGGCCGCCCCCGGAGCACCGCCTTCCAGCGGCGGTCCGGACTCGTCCACGCCCCCCCAGGGACGGGGGAGCCGCGCGCCCTCAGCCTCCCCCACTCACTCGGACCCTCCGGCTGGCAGCGGGGCGTCCGACGGCGGCAGGCTAGCCGACATCAAGACCGAGGCGGCGGCGCCCAGAGAGGGGGTGTCTTCCTCCTCTGAGGGCGAGGGAGGCGGCGGAAGTGTCGGGGGAGGAGGAGGAAGTGGAGGAGGAGGAGGAGGAGGAGGGAGGCACAGTGAGGACAGCCACAGCCCGGCCAGCGGCTCGGCGGACGACCGGGACGACGACCCCACCAAGACCTTCTGCGAGGCGTGCAACATCCGCTTCAGCCGCCACGACAACTACACCGTGCACAAGCGCTTCTACTGCGCCTCGCGCCATGACCCGTCCAACCTGCGCTCCAACCACCCGGCCAGGATGGCGGCGGGCTCCGCGCCGTTCGTGCCGCAGCCCATCCGCACGCGCAAGCGCAAGAAGATGTACGAGATCCACATGGCGCGGACGGAGGCCTTGGCCAAGGCTGCCGCCCTGGCGGCCGCGGCGCCGTCTGCCTCCGCCCTGGGCCTGGCCGTGAAGCGGGAGCTGTCCCCGGGCGCCTCCAGCCCCGAGGGAGACCGCCCCATCGACCTGAGCAAGAGGCCCCGGCTACGAGAGGCGCCGCGGGTCAGCGGTGGCGCCGGCATCCTCCCGGCCCTGCCCCTCACCGACTACCACAAGTGCACGGCGTGCAGCATCAGCTTCAACAGCATCGAGAACTACCTGGCCCACAAGACCTACTACTGCCCCGCCACCACCCTGCAGCCGCACACCCTGGAGCAGCTGAGTCGGCTCAAGCAGCGGCCCGCCTCCACCTCTCCCCAGAGCAGGCCTCTGCAGGAGCGCGACGACTTCCTCCAAGGCGTGGAGGGCCAGACGGCGGGGACCTCCAGCCCCCAGCCCGCCTCCGCCCTGCCCGGCTCCGAGGCCGCCGCCTCCTCGCAGCACGCCTCCACGCCGTCCTCCGGAGCCAAAGGCCACGGGGCGGTCTGCCTCTACTGCCCCAACCGACCCATCACGGGCAGCCTGGTGGAGCACTTCAGGTCCTTCCACAGCATGCACCTCACCCTGCCGCCGTCCCAGGACCCCCGCTCCAGCCCCAGCCCCGGCCTCAGCCTCAGCCCCAAGGAGGGAGGGCGTCCCGCCGCGGGGTCCGCCTCCACCAGCCCCGACGTCAAGCCCAGGCTGGCCGGCACGCGGCACCGACGGGACAGCGTCAACGGGCAGGCGAGGCCCGAGAACTCCCTGTCCCCCGCCTCGCCGCTGCTGAACGGCAGCCCCCTGGCCCTGGGCGGGACCCCTCCGCTGGGCTCGCCGGTGGCCGTGTCGCCCTCCAGGGCGCTCTCTCTGACGGCGTCGCCCGCGCCCGAGGCCCTCAGGGAGGCGGCCGGAGCCTCCGTCCTCCCGGACAAGGCCTCGCTGGCCTCCCACCCGCTCCCGTCGCCCGTCGCTCCCCTGGCCGGGCCGCCCAAGAACTCCGGGGTGTCCCCCGTCCAGAACGGTAACTCTCGCTTCTGTCGGCTGTGCAACATCAAGTTCAGCAGCCTCTCCACGTTCATCGCGCATAAAAAATATTACTGCTCGTCGCACAGCGCCGAGCACGTCAAGTGACCGGAGGGATTCTTGGCAGCCCTACTTTTGGTCTCCGCCAACGCTCTGTGTGCGCATTCACACACACACGCACACACGCACACACACACACACACACACACACACACACACACACACACACATATACACTCGCACACACACAAAGACTTTGCGTACCTCTCATCCTCTGTGGGAGTCTCGTTTGTGACCCGATTGGCACAGGGCTGGCTACGTTGTGTCAGTACTTTCTGTTACACACCTGACAGGGCCTGAAGCCCCAACTACTGTCTGAAGGTGGGGACAGAAATGTGCAACGGGTGGTGTTACGAACTTACGGTTACGAACCGAAGTTACGAACTTGCGGTGTCCAGCGTTCCTCCATCTCCATCCCCCCTTGCCTATGGGTCAAAGTTGGTATTACACTAAACGCTGAGATGAATGTGCTACCTAGCTAGCTAGCTAGCTTACCAGCTAGCCACTGACTTTGCTACCTTGACCCCTCCCCCACCCACCCACCCGAACACCCCTCTGCCTGCACTGGCTGGTGTTTTGCCTTGTCCCCCACATAACCTGCAGCCCAAACCCAGAGACTGAGATATTCACTCCCTGGATTGTTGTATCAAGGGATGCTAAAAAGAAGAAGAAACAAACTAATCCCCTGGACCCTTCTCTGTCAGTCTGTCGAACTGAATTGTTGATTGTGGCAGTGACCTGACGTTGGCTGTTTGAGGCAGTCTTGTGTGATGATGATCAATGACGCTGGTTCTGAATAATTAGTCTTTCCCTGAGCTCTCAAAGCTTTTTAAAAAAAAAAAATCACTTTTTTTCTGTGTGGGGGAAGGAAAAGGACTTGATCATGGATTTAATGTTTTTTTTATTTTTATCATATGTGCATAGTGTAAGATGTCTCAGAAAGAATTCTATAAGGCTTTTGGTTTCAACACTGGCTCTTTTTTGCTTACTAGAGAAGCTTGCGTGTTTTCTTAGATGAAAACGCATATGTGGTATTGCCATGTTACCCATTACAGAAGGATAATATTTGAAGTTAATATGTGTTCTACATTCATTACCACTTTTTTTTATTTTCATTTTTACTTCTGTTAATTTGAGAGAGACAAAAAATGTGAACTATTTATCTTTTAGTCCTCACTGTTTTCAAGCCAACGGATACTACCTACTTATTGTCAACGAGAGTGTTTGTACTTTTAATTTCATTTTTGTTTTTTGAATACTGTTTCGAAGGAGCCGCTTTTTGGGGTCCGGGTGTATTGAAGTGTGTTATCTTAAAGTGTAGACGTGTGTGTGTGTGTGTGTGTGCGTGTGTGTGCGTGTGTGTGCGTGTGTGCGCGTGTGTGCGCGCGCGTGTGTGTGCGTGTGCATGTGTGTGCGTGTGTATGTGTGTGTGTGTGTGTGTAGTGCATCAGAGAGCAGTGTCGCCCCCCCCCCCCCCCCCTCACCCTGGGGGTTGTGCTCAACCTGTCTACCTGCTGCCACACACTGGCATTCTGTCCCTTCCTCCACTGTACTCGATGTAAATGCACGGTGGGGTTTAACGTAAGCAGTCGGTAGCGCCCACTCAAGCCACCCCCCCCCCCCCCCCCCCCCCCCCCCCCCCCCCATGCTCCCCGGCACCGCGACCGCGACCGCCGACCGCTGGACACGCGGTGCTGTCGGCACCGCTGTCAGAGGGGGGGTGAAGTTTGCTGTGTTCACTGCCGATGATTTGTGGGTGAAGTATGGGCTGAAAAGATGGGTTGGGTAGGTAAAGCAAAAAAACGTACTATAAGTATATATGTTTATATATATTTATATCTATCTGTATACATCTAGATATAGATAGATATAAATGTGCATATATGTGTATATATATTTGTATGTGTGCATATATATGTATATATATATATGCATATATATATAACTGCTTTTTTTGAGCTACATTGAAAACCAGATTTGACTGACTGATGGTCTGTGCTTCTCTTTTAGGGTGCTGTTCTGTAACTGATTATTTTAACATCCTTTTGAGAAAAGCCACTTGTATTATTGGATCTGATGTCTAATTTTCTTTGAGATACACGCATCATTTGAAGGGTTTGTGTGTTTCTGTCCGGTGATGAAGGTGTGCTGGCTGTACGAGGGGGGGGGGGGGGGGTGAATCCAATCGAACTATCTCTCTCTCTCTCCCCCTCCCCCCTCTCTCGCTCTCTCCCCCTCTCTCCCCCCCCCCCCCCTCCCACCCCCCTCTCGCTCTCTCTCCCCCCTCTCGCTCTTTCTCTCTCTCTTTCACACACACTCACACACGCTGTTAGCGAAAAAACTGTTCAATGCAAATGTTGTCGTTTTTTTAAAATTTTATTTCCGTTTTGGTACGTGGCGTGAACGGGCGTGGGTATGGTATGGTCAGGATGCTGGCTTCTTCTTCTGTTTGTCGTGACCAACGGCGTTACATTTAGTGTGGGATGGGAGATGACCCCGCGTCGCTTGAGTCTCCTCAGGGCTGGGAAGACGCCGCCGTTACACTGCAGGCTGTTACACGACGCCCACGGCTCAATGGCGCCCGCGCGGGTTTGCTTTAGACCCCTCTTGTTTCTCTCCACATCCTCACAAAACTCATGTATCCCATGCTTTTGGATGAGTATTCAGATTTATAAACGACGGCGGCTGAGAATCACTGCTCTTGTGCTGAACGATTGGCCAAACGCTCGGGACGTAAAAGGATTGCATTACTTTGCCAGTACAAAAGGTTAACTACAATGTCTGTGATGATGTCAAACTCTGAGAAGCCACCAAAGCGCAACACACGCGCATTAGAGCCATTCTGGTTTGTAATCGCATTACGAAATCAGAACACACTAATGCACTCTATGTAACCCCCGCACCGCAAACACACACACACACACACACACACACACACACACACACACACACACACACACACACACACACACACACACACACACACACACAGAAATGCAGGAAATTGCAGGGTTCACCTACTTATAGACACACATAGTTTGGGAACCCATACATCTTTAATTTCCCTTTCAAACAGGAAGCGTTTTTTTTTTTTTTACCTGTTGTTTGTTTCTTTTAGCTGCAGTAATGTTCAAGTGCAAATTTTATCAAAGTTGTTTACAATATTAGTCTTTGTTTCTTTCTTGATCCCATCAAGAGATCAAAGATGGGGGAGAGAACAGCCGGCTCCTGGAAACCATTCAAACCATTCATTTCATTTTCATTTATTCGTTGTTTTGTTTATTGCACTGTGTTGCATCCAAATTGTGCTGAATATTTTAGTTGTTTTTTGGAGGCTTGTCTTTTGTAATATATTTATGTTTGTACAGCACTTTTTCCTCACCTAAAACACATTGTTTTACCATGAAGGACTATCTTGAAAGATCTGGACCCACTCACGCAAACGAAAAAAAAAAAAAGAAAAAAAAAAAGTCTACTTTGTGATTGGTTCAAATTCATTTGATCGACAATGGAGGATACGCCATGAATGTCAAGGATGAGGTTTTTCGATATTTTCATTTCAATTTTTTTAATTTTTGTTTCCTTGTTAGCCATTATACTTTAGTTCATTTCAATCTCATGTTCCATTACACTCTTGTCCAAACTATGCATGGGGAAATAAAAAGCGTTCTGAGAGACACTGAAGACCACATTTGTTTGACGTCTTTCCTGTTCCTGTACTTCCGCCCTCGCCTGCTTTCCAAACGTTCCATCTTTTCGAGGCGTCTGCGTTTTTACACACATCCGCGCGACGCCTTTCATCGAGACCCTACGCACAGCGCACTCGGGGGAGGAAGACAGCAGGCTTTTAAGTCTTCGCCGTCGTCTCCTGGAAGCGGAGGTGCGTTTGGATGACTCACCGGTGGCGTTTCCTCCTGGCACCGGCGCCGTGACGCTGAAACATGCCGCTGGGGATGCGGCCGCCATTCACGCAAACGCGTCAGTGTATGTGTGAAGAGCTCTGTGAAGTTATGCGTTTTGTGATGCACCGGTAGAAAACGCACGCACACGCGCAGAACGTTGTGTGCTTGCGACCTTGTGTGTTTTCTTGAAAAGGTAAAATCAATCAAAATAGTCCTTTCTTTCCAAAGAGGTCTGGTTGCGTTTCTCTACCCACTCAGTGAATGTTATTCCTGTAAACCTTGAGTTTTCCTTTGTGCCCACGGGGTTGTCTCGCCAAATGACCCCCGAGACTCAGTGTTCTCCTCCGAGCTCCTATGATGGCGGATGTCACGGAGGAGTACATGGCCAGCGTGGCATGTGAGCATGTCTGTGAGTGACTTGGTGTGAGTGGTCGTGTCTCTGTGTCTCTGTGTCCAATGACCTCAAGGCTGAAAAAGCCTGAACCCCCCCGGTGACCTGAAAGCTGTTATGAGAGGGCAGAGAGGTGGGTCATGCAAAATCCAAGTTAAGCAGCGTTTCCAAAACCCAGGGGTCCCCTGGTGTGCATATTGGGGGGTCGCACAAGATGGCTGACTTAAGCTATGGACATTTCGTGATCGATTTTTAGCAAATAATATTTTTTTAATCAGGCCGTCATGTATGCAGATTGACTGAATGACTCATAGCCACAAGCAACGTATGTAATAGTAATGGGGTGATAATGCTCACTGGGATATTACAATTATTAACACATGTTGATTCGGCAAAAGCTATTTGTACGGAAGCAGGTGCACCAAAGTTAAAGATGAGGTCGTAAACATTTTTAGAGTTGAAAAATGGGTCACAAATACTTTCTAACATGAATACAAATAATTGGCAGCTTTTAAGGTTAAAGAAGAGGTCAATTGCCTGAGGAATCTGGATAAAAGACCTCTTGCTGTTCCAACCATGCACTTTGCCGTGAATGTCTTTAATAGATCCTTATTAGCATGCATTTCTGATGAGGCAGCCACGTTCAGCTCTGATTGCTGGCCCGTTTTGTGGCCACCTCCAACAGTGAGGCCTTAATTACTCTTACAGTCTTAACTTTATCTTCACTGCCATTTCCCCCCCCCCCCCCCTCATGTTAATGTCTGCAGTGCATTCCTAATTACTCTTTTAAGGAGGGACACGGCTGGGGAAAGAAATGAAGGACAGAGAGGGAGTGAGAGAGCGAGAGAATATAAAAGCTTAAGGGATGAAAGGGGACGTACCAGGTGGTTCAGACATTTTGATTTGCACCAAGCACCCGTAGAGGGGGAGTGATCATCATGTTGTCATAATTACACACCTGGCAGACCGTTTTCTTCTAATTATTTGGGATCAAAGAAGGAAGACATCTTCAATTAAGGAGCGGCCTGTGACGTAAATCAACCCTGACAGGTGAATGAACAGGCATCTTTGAGGCCCAGGTGGCGTTTTCATAAACCTCCAGAGGAAACCTCCAGAGCATTCTGATTCTGATTCTTCTGAAAACGCGCAAGCTTCCCTATCACAGTCCACACAGCATTTAGGGGAATGTACATGTAGCCTCTCTCTCGCTCTCGCTCTCTCACTCTAGCTCTCACTCTCTCCCTCTCTCTCCATTATGCAGTAGTGTACCTGATGCTTGAGTAAGAGTAGACATACCTTTTCTAGGATAATAACTCAGGTTACAAGTCACCCATTACAATACCACTTCAGTAAAGGTTTTAAAGCATATGATTTTTAACAGTACTTAAGTATCAAAAGTATTTTGCTGATATTGAATGTATGTTAAAAGCTGCACTAGGTAAGACCTTTACAAGTAGACACATTCATGATCATACTACAATTTCCACCATCTCAGTGCTCAGCATATAAGAATATGATACTGGCTACCCTTCCATGTGCCCTCTATAGCTAAGGGATGCAGTCTGCATCATCCTGTGAGCATTCATTTACCGGTCTACCATTGCCTGATTAAAGATAGCTGTGCTTAACTAGTGAGTGTTATCACACGAGGAAAGCCTTTGCGAACATATCTGATGTTAATGAACCAATCAGGGTTTGCTTAGCTATAGCTTGAGACGTTCAAATTACAAATCACAAATTACTCAAATTAGATGAGAGAAAATTAATTTTGTCCTCACTAAGAAAATATGGGTGGAATGCAAAATGAAGCAAGAAACGCTGATTGCCAAATGAAATGTATTAGTGTGAAGCGTACATTTCTTCATGACTAGTCGAGTAGAATGTGACAGTTGGGTTAAAGGTTAGAGTTTAGTAGAGGATGGTGAAAACCTGAATTATAGCTGGAGAGAGGAGATGTTGATGTGTTGGACTGTAGAAAGCGTAGCTTAATGTGATCTAAAACATTTGGGTGACGTAGACTTGAGATTGTAATGACAACGGGGACGATATCCTGCAACGACAAGATTTCTCCTCGAGCAAGACCTGGTTGGAGCAAACAGATGGGATCATGTGAAAGCTAATTGATATTTCTCTGTAGGCATCCTTTCCTTAATGAGCGCAGTAACATTGCTGGGAAGAGTTACCTCCGTCTGGCCTGTGATGTTCTCACGCGGAGCGAGTGAAACCAATCACAAGACTCCTCCAATTGCACATTTGAGTTTGCGACTGTATATATTAACGCACACATGCTTTTGGTTTCTGATTTGATAACAAAATCAATAGAGCTCCTTTTTGATTGAATACAATGTCATTTTTTTCAAGGATCTCCGGAAATTGGACAGATCCAAAAAATACAGTAACTCCTCTCAGTCTGTATCGAGCATCAGGTGATCATCCATAAGTTCTGCAGTACTGCTGGACTGGACTGCTGGATCGGTCTCTTGGTCCTCATCCATTCCAGCACTGCTATGCCACGTGTGAAAGGGCGCAAGGCGGGAATGTTCCATAACGTATAGCTGCATGTGTGAACAGTGAAAATCCCTAGCGGTGGCTGAAAGGTCATCCCATTGATTTAGCGGGAACTAAGTGTGAAAGAGGCTTTAGTTACATGAAGATTAATTGTGTCGTCACTTAGTTCGTTTATAGGGGAGGAGTGTAAACCCACTAGGCCCTGATTTTGTCCTGAACATCTTTTCTCCTATCAAATTTCTGTGTGGGCAAGCAGTACTGAACTGTATAGAACAATTTAAGCTTTTAATGTTTGAAGTAATGGACATCGTCCATTTCCAGTTGAAGGATTTCCCTTGCTCAGGCAACACCGGGGGACACCAGTGCTCTGGATAAAGTTCTGTGTAATGTGTGTCCTGTAATTGTCCCTTCAGAGTTAATCATTATGTGTGGTACAATAACACCAAGACTACTGTTTCATTAGTCTTCATTACATACACTACGCTAATGTAACATCAACTTGTAAGCATAGAGCATTATTAAAAACACACACAGTAGTTTTACTTAATTTCAGTATCCTATAATTCTGCTGATTCCTGGATTTCTATTTTTAAAGTTTAACAGTACAACTATTAAACATTTAGACCAACTTTCTTTTTAAACTAAAGTATTGCACTAGTATTTCTGCAATCCTTTGCAATGTTTCACAACGCTAAAAATTAAGCGATTTGCTGTTTCTTTTCAGCATTTGCCGAGAGCATATAACATTTCTAGGAGTAGGTTGTTCTGTTCATTGCATCACTAATTTCACAAAGCCAGATATAATATTTCATATACAGGTCTTGAGCAAGCATGATTTTTGTTTTGGTGGAATGGGATGCTTTGTGAAAAAGCTCAGTCAGGGGGTTCCATGGTTTAGAACATTTTGGGAACCACTGATCTACGTTCTAGAACCATACCAGCCAGACAATGTGCTGCTAAGTCTAAAATAGCAAACATATCCTTCAAGCACTTATAATACTTTCACTTGGTTTTGGATGGTCATGGAAAAACTCTCTACTAAAGTATGTGATCCCATGCGGCCATAATTTTTTTTGGCATTCGCCAGGTTTATATTCTGCCTTCCTTTCCTTTTTTGGAGAGGGTTAGATATAATTTCAGTAGATTTCATGTAGATTTCATGCTGTTTAGTGGTCTGAAGTGGTGATGAAAAAGAAACAATGGTGACTTAGTGTGAGAGTGAGAGTTTCTAGGCCTAATAATCCACCTAATAATCTCCACTGGTTTTAAGAAGTTAAACAATTATGCCTCTGCGTGGGGTAAATGGACATGTCTCTTTTTGCATGTCTTCTTTCTATACATACACACGCAGCAACAAATAAAATGTAACTCATTCGGATGTTTGTGACTCAATACAGAGTTCTGTTTGTTACCGTAGTGACTGACAGACGGCAGCCTCGGTCCTGTGCCCTCGTACTTTCTGAGTTTTTATCTTTTTGTTTATTTCCAGCACCCACTCTCTCTGACCACATTCAGCAGAGAAGAACTGTTTAACCTCCAACTGCTGTGGGCAGACTTTTCAGCGGTTTTTCATTAAACCGGAAAGTTTTACAGAGCTTTTAGTTAGAGGATCGGCAGCTCTGCGTGGGATTTCCAGCGGAAGACACAGTGGGGGAGCGTGCAGGAGCGCCCGCTGAACCACGCTTGCGAGGACTTCGCGCTGCTCTCCCGTCAATCCACCTGGAGAATGTCCACCCTCTGGCCAACAAGATGGACGAGACACAATCAACAATGGTCAAAATCGTCTTAGGGAGCTGCTGATCCAGTTCTACGCTGCAAGCAACCAGCCTGTTCTCTGCACTCCCGTCGCTGTCCGGTTTGGGTCAGCCACCAGGACATGGAACAATTACATGGAACACCATCGGTGTCAACCTGCCCTCCGTACAGGACGTGTCCAGAGTCAGGAGACATCACCGCAGGCAGACCCAACACACCCCGGGCGATAATCCTGTTCTACCTCCTCCCCTCCGGTAGGCGCTATAGAGCACCGAACGCCAAATCCAATCACAAGAAAGGCTTATTCCCACAGGCTGTCAAACTGATGAACACTTAAGAGCAGTCATACAGTGTCAGGAACAATAAACCTGTAACAATGAACACTCACTGTACATGCAAATTATGAGTGCTATATTTAGGTAATATCCACCGCTTGTATATAAAGTAGGCTAACCTGTTAATTATTCCATATTTATTCCTCCATCCTTGCGCTCTGCACCTTGCATGTCTCACTGCTACAACTTAATTGTTATATAGTTGTTCCATTGTTATGTTTATTATGTGTATGTTATATTACAGTATTACACATTCATGCTCATCGTCTTTGTTTCATCTGTATAGTGCACTCTGTGTATGTACTTTAAACTGAGAGCAGGGATTGAGTCAAATTCCTGGTATGTGTGTGAACATAACACTGATTCTGACTGGCAGACGTAAAGTGTTTCAATAACGGAAGGAATACTATGCTGTAAAAGTCAGGTGGAAAACAGCCCCCCCAAAAGACATTGGCCTATAATGCCATCAATTATAATGTCATTAAATAAGACATCTAAATGAGGTGAGGTGAAACTAATCCCAAATCAAGAGGAATATCGGTGTTCAGTCAGGGTTCTACAGGCCAACCCTGACAGGTTTGGCCTTGAACACACACATGCACGCACGCGCACACACGCACACACGCACGCACACACACACACACACACACACACACACACACACACACACACACACACACACACACACACACACGCATGCACGCACACGCACACACACGCACGCATGGACACACACACGCACGCACGCACGCACACACACGCACGCACGCACGCACGCACGCACGCACGCACACACACACACACACACACACACACACACACACACACACACACACTCACACACTCACACTCATCTGGCATTAAATTACCCCATCAACCTGTTTAATCAAAGCGACAGAACAGGCATCACTGCAAGGACAGCAGCAGTACAGACCTGTGCGGGTCCCTTCCTTGCCCACCTTCTCATCAGAGACATCCACACTGTGCTTCTTTCAGAGCACCTCCTCAACCTGTTGGCTGCAGGCAGGTTTGTATGGCGACCAGCCGTGAGTTAGCGGTGGGACGACAGCCGGGATTTCGTAGGCTCACAGTTGGAGGGAGACCGATTACGTCTCATGGTGTACGACACAAAATGTCAGAACTCAGCACTCAGAACTCAGAAGAACTTTATTGCCAAGTTGGTTTTGCACCTACGAGGAATGAATTTGTCCGGGTGGTGCATGCGCAACAACAGTACAGTGAACAGACAACAAAACAACACAACACAGTCTCACTCCCAGAATGTCAAATAGCGAGGTTCAGAGCGAGTGCTCTAGCAGCCCATTCACTCCTGTATTAGGATTAGGTTTAGGGTTAGGGTTAGGGCTAGGGTTAGGGTTAGGGTTAGGGTTAGGGTTAGGGTTAGACGGCATCTCAACCCCCCACTCTATCTGCAGACGGAGAGTGACTGACGCTAAAGCCCGACACGTCGCTATTTGACGTTCTGGAGTGAGACTGTGTTCAAACAACACCATCAATAGACAATACAAACAACAAGCAACAGTAAGTGTTATAAAGTGAAGAGTGCAAGAAGTGCAAAGCATGTACAGTGCAGGGAGTGCAAAAGTGTGTTATGCCAACGCAAAGCTAAAAGCACGTCTCAAGGACAAGACAGAATGAATGTCTTGAACGCCTCCTAAATGTAATGTCCTCTTGCTTATGGATTAGCTGCACACATTCTGGATATTAGTTCAAACCTTTTTTTATTGAAGTCGCAATGCGTAAGATTGAAGCCCTCTCAGTAGGCGGAGACTTTCAGGATTCAGTTCATCGTTTTTTTTTTTTAATCGTCGAGTATGAATTGTTTTTGTTCCCTAACACCAAAATAGGTGGCTGCATTCACGATGAAGAAGAGTAAACAGTACAGCATGAAGGCGTTATTATCCGAATGCACTGATGATGAAACGACTAATACTAAACCAAACTGTGTCTTTGAGAAAGAAAACATTTTGCATTCAGTATATATTCTAACTTTTGAATGAGGCTGTCCGTTCTTCCAAAAGAGCCCATAGGAAATGTAAACAATAGATAGAGAGAAGCAATGGAACCAGGAGAAAAAAATAAATCACGCGTCGACATTTATATGCTGCATAGGATCGTTTTAGGGTTTTGGTTCGGTACTGAACCAGCAGTCCAAACAGCCGCCGCCTGTTGAGTGGAGTGTGAACTCTGGCTGACCCAGTGACAGACAGAACAAAGAGAAGCCAATGGTGGCCACGGCGATAATTTTTCAATCACAGAGCTCTCAGTGAGCCATCAACCGCTCCTCGCTATGCCCTGCAGAAATCACTGTCCGCCCTCGGCACCCATCGCACTCTCATCCTGCGCCTCGCTCCCTCCCTCCCTCTCTCTCTCTCTCTCTCTCTCTCTCTCTCTCTCTCTCTCTCTCTCTCTCATCCTCTCTCTCCTTCTTACCCATCTCTCTCTCTCTCTCTCTCTCTCTCTCTCTCTCTCTCTCTCACCCTCTCTCTCTCACTCTCTCTCCCATCCTCTCTCCTTCTCACCCTCTCAGTCTCTTTATCGCCCTCCCTCTCTGTCTCTCGCAATCTCTCTTGCTCTCACCCCTCCATCTCTAACTCCATATTCCTTTCTCTTCTCTCTCTCTCCTCTCTCTCTCCTCTCTCTCTCTCATCTCTCTCTCTCTCTCTCTCTCTCTCTCTCTCTCTCTCTGGCTTTCTATTTCTCTACCTCACAAGCCATGTATCTGTGGCATGCTGTCTTCTAGGTGTTTGTCTATTCATGTTAAACTGATGGGCGTCCCACCCTTGTGACCTAGCAAAGGGGCAGAGATGCTGTTTTTCATGGAAGCAGGCACGCCGTTGTGAGAGGGTAAATAACCCTCAGGGCCTTGTGGACAGCATAAATGCATACTGTTACTGTTGACAGTGTGGCCGTTTATTCAAGGCAATGCAAGGCCTCATTTAGTTTCTTATTCACATTTACATTTACATTTTACATTTACATTTAGGGCATTTAGCAGATGCTTTTATCCAAAGCGACTTACAACATGCATACGTGAATGTGTATGTACGTGAAATGTTTTATGCTCTTGGCATACATTTGTCAGAAGAAGGTGAAAACATTTCATTGCTGTAATACAGTAAGAATGTTACCAGAACAAGTTTCAAGAATTTCAATTGCTATGTTAACCATTGCTAGTATACAAGATCTCTGGCTAAGTGCCAAGTTACGAAGAGCAAGTATAAAGTGCCAAGACGTAGTACGTTTTTGTTGTTGTTTTTTTTTGGGAGGGGGGGGGGGGTCTGTAGAGGATGGATGTTATGCAGGGTTCAGGTGACTCTGAACAAGTGAGTCTTGAGTCTCTTCCGGAAGATGGGGAGTGACTCCGCAGTCCTGACCATGGCAGGGAGCTCGTTCTACCACTGCGGTGCCAAAACGGAGAAGAAGAGTTGTGATTTCGCCCGTCCGACCTTTTCCTCCCTTTAGCGATGGAGGTACCAGTCGACCAGCTGAGGTAGTTGAGCGGAGTGCTCGAGTGCAGGGGCGTGGGGTTTCACTAACGCATCACGTCATCCCAGCTGTCACCTTAGAATCCTCCCCACTCGCTGTATATTCTACTATTTGCGGTGGGGTATCCCGATAAGCCCATGGCGCCTTTTTGGCAGCACACCTCAGACGATCCACTCCGAGGTCCACGGCCGAAAACGCTGTCATAAACACATCACATAGGCGCTGGGCATCTGATCAGGGATGCGTGCATCTCCCTCTCAGGTAGAGCGAGCACGTGTTTGTGTCTTCGATTGCATTCCAGAGCACGCTGCGCCGTCATTGGCCGGACGGCATCCCCATGGAAACTGCTTCACGTGGCGCAAACAAGCTCACTTCGTTTTGTAATAAATATCACCTTTTCATTTTGCTCAAACTGGTTTAATGCTCACGGGCATAGCTGTGTTAACCTTTATTATATCATCTTTTAACTTGTATTGAATTAACCTTTTCTCCACAGCAATGTAGGCCCTATTAGATAGCCTCATGAGAATGTATACAGCAATATACGCCTGTTTAAATGTGTCTGCTTTCTATGGATTGTTCTGTTTGATGTTGTTAACTATCCACCCACTGTCAAATTAAGAGGCGTGTGTGTGTGTGTGTGTGTGTGTGTGTGTGTGTGTGTGTGTGTGTGTGTGTGTGTGTATGTGTGTTTGTGTGCGTGCGTGTGTAGTGTGTGTGTGTGTGTGTGTGTCTGTGTGTGTGTTGTGTGTGTGTGTGTGTGTGTGTGTGTGTTTGTGTGTGTGTGCAGTGTGTGTGAATGATGGCTGGTTTAAGCAGCCTCACCCGGCCTGAGTCAGACTGATTGAACCCTGGGGCTGGGTGAGGCTGCATACCTATTTGACCGCATTGACTAATTAATGTGAAGCAGGTTAAACCAACCATCACCACACACTGTGTCTGCGGGAGACCAGTGAAAGTCACCTCACCTCAATTTCCGATAAGGTAATTCCAATCAGTCACATCGGAACAAGTCATCTGTCTTTCAGAGAAGCGTTGAAGTAAATGTCCAATTGAAGGATTCCAATTGGTGGTTTGGACTTGATAGCCATTCCAGTTGTAACATGAACGATGAACACAATACAGTGGAAATACAACTTAAACAGCTTCACTTGGCTCACCTGCTCTTCCCCAAAACCGAGGACATTGTCCTCTGTACTCTCTCTCTTCCTGAAGAATGCATACATCGACACCTCTGTGCAGAAGGGGGGGATCCCAAGGGTACCAGGTTGCATCGGGCACACGGGAGTTGTCACTCAGCTCATCCAGGAGGCCCGGGAGGGCAGTGGGGACCTGGCAGTTTGTGCTTGACCTGTCCAATGCTTACGGGTCAATTCCTCACAAACTGGTGGAGACCTCACTTGACCGGCACGCCATGTTCCAGGCAAGATCAGGGACCTCATACTGGACTATT
>JAXIVH010000013.1:9693789-9696289 GCA_036785325.1 Urophycis tenuis
ATGAAGCATGTAGGTCTGTATGGAGGGAGGGAGAGAGTCAGTGTCAGGGGGGGCTCCGGGCCTTGTTGATAAGGCCAGTAGCAGATGGGGAAAAACTGTTCTTGTGACGTGAGGTTTTGGTCCTGATGGACCGCAGCCTCCTGCCAGAGGGGAGTGACTCAAAGACGTGTGTGGTCCTCTTGTTTTCCGTCATTTAGAATCTCCATCATTCCATGATTCCATGATCATTTCATGCGATATTTCCATGCACATATTTTTCAGACATTTCTGTGGAAATACAATGTCAACAAATACGTTGTCAACATTCCTTGTTTACAGGCACAATCACCACAGAGGAAGACATGCTATGTAGGACAATGATGTCATATTGGGGCAACTTTGCCCGCACTGGGTAGGTGGAACTCTTTGAACATTGACGAATGCATACCCAGTGGTAGTAGTTTTCTTCCTGTACAAAATACAATAGATTCCAATTTGTCGTATTTTATTTTTATTAACATTGATTGATTGTGGATTGAGGATTCTGCTATGCTGGCTCATCATGCGCATGCACATTTCAATTGTAGTGCATGAAATGGACACCATATGAGTTCCCTTGTGATAGCCCATATATACAATACATAGCATACTAATTGCAATAATGTTCTATGTCCTTTTGTTCACCTTTAGCTCTCCTAACGGGCCTGGTTTGGTGCAGTGGCCCCAGTATGATGCCCAGAAACAAGAATACATGGAGCTGGGCCTAACGCAGACTGCCAAGGAAAAACTGAAGTCTGAGAGGATAAACTTTACTACGGTCACTCTGCCTCAGAAGTTGCAAGACTTGGCATCGTCAGCAGCCAGCGCAGGAAACTAATGACCGGCGCTTTAGAAGTTAGCTCACATAATGGGCCTTGGGAGCATGGTTCCTGTATTCTCTGTCATTAAGGGATAGTCATTTTACCTCTGTATAGTCGGTGCTTAGGTGTTGCTTATTGGTGGCTCTGGAGTGGATGGTGTCTAGTGTCCACTCCATTTCTACTGTAACTGCAAGGAATGTAATTTAACACAGATTTATAAATGCAAAACCTTAGTTTTTTTTCTCTGGCTGTTTGAAGAACAAACATGTATGTAACATACTGCACGTGTTTGTACACAATGTAAACATGGCTTTCAAAAGGAAGAAGACGGCACCTGGAAGATCATATGCGTCCCAAAGCAGTCCACTAGATCTTTTGAGTCTACTAACTCTGTTTCATTGTTGTAACTCATTTATAAGTACAATGTGATACATCATATAATAATACATACAATACATGTCATATTATATGACGTGATATGGCAGTATAGTATATCATACAAATGAATATCATCTGATATGATATTTATATCATATCATATCGCACTCGCTTGGCAAACGATTTCTCATTGGAAGACATTCTGAGACGTCATTAGGTTCCCCGACGTCACGTTCTCTTTCATCTGAACATGCGCACATCTGCCCGCTGAACTAAACGACGCAGACGGGAGGGCTCCGACTATCAGACTACAGCTCTACCGCTCTCTGGGACTCCTGAGTAGGTAGAGATGTCATTATGATTGCTACATGTATTTAACTAGCATGCGCTCTTATTAAAACGCCAACTACATACAACTACAGTGACATTTTTCCCTTAAGTTCACGGTAGGAGATACCATTTACGCGCTCTCATCATGTTTCGCTTTCAACATTGTCTGATTCACGTTATTAGTCCTCAGTCATTATCAATTGCTTTGTGTACACTGGTTTCGTGATCGGCATTTCTTTTATTTGGGGGGGAGTGGCGGGGGGGGGGTCCCGTCCGATAACCGTTTTAATGTAAAGCAATGACACGCCGTGCATTCTATGACAGGAAACGTCAGCCTATCGGTGTTTGTTTAGTGGGGTTTGCTGCCGGAGCCTGCAGGAGAGCCGTGCGCTGCTGTGTTTCCTGACGGGGAATCATTGGTCAGTGTTGTCAAGTGCGTAGAGTAGCCATGTGTGTCGTCGCCAGTTAATTCCTGGATGTAATGGAGTATTAAAAGTAATTATTAATCAGCAAGTTCTTATATGTCTATCCTTTTTTTTTGCCCTATATCTGGTCCATATACGTATCTGGACCATAAGACACGTAAAAACATAAGACACATAACTTGCAACGCCCGGGCAACCTGTCACTCTTAGGGTAGGCCAATGCCATACGCCACACGTCCACTGCTGTGTATTACCTTTTTAAAGAAACAAGTGGTTTTATTGATAATAACACATTACAAAGGAGGTGGTCCGAAGATCTACGTGCGTGTGACCGCCGCTTGTCCATTCGTGGTTAAACCTCACTGGATTGATGATCTGTGAAGAGAGTGTTATATAACAGTGCCCATATCGCATGAGACCAAGCTTGAGGGGTCATTGGGTGCCATGTGAACGAGCCTGCGGTGTAAACGTGTGTTCGTGGATGTACAGCACTATTGGCATAAATCAACAATGGTTTAACTCATGGAA
>JAXIVH010000013.1:9701289-9746289 GCA_036785325.1 Urophycis tenuis
CTCCCTGATGATGGATTGATGCTCCTCTCCTTGTGTTCCCCCACCTCCTGTTTGTCTAGAGAGGACTTTGGCCAAGAGGAGAAGGCACGTTTTGGGGAACTCTGCAGCGGAACGAATGGCACGGGCAGGGAGTGGTTCTCCAAATACGTCAGCGCCCAGGTGAACACATGAGCGAAAACAAGCCCCGGGAGCACGGTGGACAGGCCCACTGTCAAGTCTGGTGTCCGAGTTGAAATGTGCTGTTAGAATCTCACGCAGCAGAGTGTGTGGCTTATCTTATGCACATCTGTTTCATGGAGATCGTTTGTTTTGTGTCGTTGTTCTTTATGATCTCGTTTGGTCCCGGGCGAAATCGTCACTAACACTAAACCTTCTTTTATGACGCTTGACCTTTAACCAATAAATTAGATAGTTTGTCCATTTAAAATGTAAATCAGATGAATTATGATTGTCACACCGTCCTGCATCAAATACTATCTACAATTTAATGGTATTGTGGTTTTAGTTAAAAAAAAAAAAAAGACTGTACACATGGGAACTGTTTGTGTCCTATGTTTTGTCTTTCAGCGCTGCAACTCTAAATGTGTGAGTGAGGCAACCTTCTACAGACTGGTGCAGTCCTTTGCTGTGGCTCTCTTTGAGTGAGTACAGGCCCAGGGCTGTTTTCATGTTTGCTTGTTGATGGCGTGACTACACCGTTGTCATGGATAACAAACCACTCACACATATGACTTTAAGTTCACATTAACCAATTGATCCACACAAAACCAAACATTTCATGGTCATAATTCTTTGTCATAATGTTATTATTTTATTTTTGTTGTTTCTGGATAGTGCCATAGTATGCACATGGTAATTGTGTGAGTCACCATTTGACATGCGTTTGCAAATATGTTGCTTGGTAACTGCTATTATAATGTGAGGACACCTTTTGGGTTGTAGGTGTTACCAGATGGATGACTTCAGCCCTGCCAAGAATCTCATGACTATGTGTTTCACATACTACCACATGGGTAAGACCTCTCATAGCCACACACCGCTTTCAATCTTTATAAGCATCAGAACCACTGACCGGGCGCAGACCAAACCAAACCAAACTATACAGCCCGTAGGTGCTGTTCGCTTCATACCTTACCTGGTGTCGTTCATTGAAATATTCTATTGAAACCCTATAGTCTAGTACCATCTTGGATCAGGGCTTTTCCCTGCCTATACACTTTCGATTGTATTCACATTAGAAATATTGGGCTGCCTATTTAATAGCTCAAAGGTAGGCCACGAGAATAAGTGTGTATCACAATCTCTCTCTCAAAAATGATAGTAAAAGACAGTCAAGTTCAAATATTGCGACATCCTTTGGCATCTTGTCCGGTGGTTTTTGTTATTGACTTGTAGGGTGTTACTCCATTTTTTTTTTTTTCCTTGCAACACAATGGATGTTTCGCTTGCAATGCTGTGAGAGCACAGTGCAGTCACCCAGAAAATGCAACGTCGGCAAGATTGATTTTCCTGTCTCCTATTTGTATTTCAGCACCTGGCTTTTTATATCCTTATTATATTGACTTATTATGTATTGAATAAATGCATTTCACAAAGCCATGGACAGTATCTAAAATATATATAAAACTGTCATTATTAACTGCGGGCAACATTTGTTTATTTGATTATTAAAAGGATTTATTATGAGCATGTTTTATTATAACCATATTTTTTAAGGACATTTTTACTACAAATCCTTCTTGTTCCCACCCAATGCCTTCTCCATCCATCCATCCATCCATCCATCCATCCATCCATCCATCCATCCATCCATCCATCCATCCATCCATCCATCCATCCATCCATCCATCCATCCATCCATCCATCCATTCCTCCCTTCCTCCGTGGATCCAGGGAGGTCACAGATGTCGCCCATTCAGCTCCTGGGGCCCTGCGGACCCCCGGGGGGCCTGGACTCCTACCTGGACAAGGCCAACTGCTGGCTGACCGGGAGGAAGGACGCGGCCAAGTCCGACATCAGGGGCTTCTTGGGGGGCTTGGAGAGCAAGCTGAGGGGGCCGCCCTTGCGCAGGACAGAGTGAGATCAACTGCACGACGCGATATATAGTTCATGTTTTGATGTGTCGTAATATTTTATTAATGTTCATACTTATTTGTGTGTTGTTATTCAGGGAATCGGAGTGTCCGACAGAGACGAAGCCCAAATCTGCAGGTACAAGGCATAGCACTCATACTACTGTACATACTTATGTACTCATACTACTCATTCAACATTGGTCTGATAACACACACACACACACACCGCAAGCTGTGAGGAGAGACACGTCGGTCACTTCCATGTCTGTGGCCCTCCCTCCAGGTGGTTTGAATCCAGAGGAGGTGGAGGAGAAGAAGAAGGAGGAAAAGGTTTACCTGTACATCCACCTGAGGCAGCAGCCCATCTGGTATGGATTCATTCAGACAAGCCCCCCCCCCCCATGTCGAACAAACGGTGGGACTGTTGTTCATCAGCCTTCATGCCCCTGCTGCTTTTTGTTTTCCTCAAGATGTTGGACACACGAGTAACGTTTCTCATGTGCTCCACCACATGGAGTAAAGGTCCATTAACCATCCTCTGTTCACTCTCTGTCTCTGTCTCTGTCCCTGTCCCTGTCCCTGTCCCTGTCTGTGTCTGTCTCTGTCTCTGTCTCTGTCTCTGTTTCCACAGGCACACGTTAAGGTTTTGGACCGCTGCCTTCTTCGATGCTGTGGACTGTGAGAGGAGGAAGACATCTCCCACCACCAGGTAAGACCGGAAGGAGGAACACAGTGAAGGGACAGGCGGGCGGACGGACGGGAGGATGAAACGATGGAGGGATGCATGCACATGAGAGAGACGAGATGTATGGTTACTGTATGTATGTCTGCTGAATGCTGTAGACTGCTAAAGGTTTGTGTGTGTGTGTGTGGGTGCGTGTGTGCGTGTGTGCGTGTGTGCGTGCGTGCGTGCGTGTGTGCGTGCGTGCGTGCGTGCGTGCGTGCGTGCATGCGTTTAAAACCACTACTGTTAAAAACCCAGACTCCTAAACGTTCTGCCTCTTCTCTGCCTTTGCCTCCACTGCTTCTCACCGCTTTGCGTGGTTTGGAGTTTAACCCTTTCTCTCCTTGTGTCCTGCTACCTGGTGCAGGGGAACACGGGAGGAGGAAGAGAGAGACAAGAGGTCTGGCCTTCCCATCCCTTCACCTCAGAAACTATCTGGTCAAAGCGAGAGAGAACCGATAAAGAGAGGGAGAGAGAGAGAGTAGAGGCGATAGCTGGCTGATAAAACGAGCCAGAGAGGGAGGGGTGCAACTTGGGAGCCAGAGCAGGCGAGGAGATGAATCAGACTGGCGGTCAACCCCCGAAGGGCCGAGGGGTGACGCCGGTCCGTCGGTTACACGCCCGCGTGGCGTTCCGGAGCGATGGTCTCAGTGAAAGGCACGGAGAGTGTGTCACGGCTGAGATGCGCTTCTTAGTGATTCATAGTCGCTCTGCTGCAATGTTATTTTGCCACGGCACTCGTCCTGCTGGATTCCGTGGGTGGGTATGCATGCAATGCATTTTCAGTTCTGCGATGGTGGCACAATGGCAGACGCGGCTCGGCTTGTCTTGGGGATGGTGATGTTTCGGGCTTCTGACACTCCTCATGATTGCAACACAGCCCTAACCCGGGTTCCGGCAGCAGCAAGACAGTAGCGGTGATGCCTTGTCTTGTCAGTGCAGCACACTGTTATTGATGTGGAAATGGACTCTGCTTCCGGCATGTTCACACCAGTATTGCAATGCAGCATAGCATACCCTGCTTCTTGTCTCTATTGAGCTGCATGTTTTCAAGCACTTCTCTTTTACGTTTCACACGTTCTAACATACGAAGCTGCTAGACTGTGGGGTAAGACTTCATCTTAAAGGCACAGTGTGAAGAATTGAGTTTGTTTTCAATTGGTGTATAATCCCATGAGGATAAGGATTGTTGTGTTTTTTTGCGTTCCCTTACCCTACGCTCACACTGACGGGCGACCAAGCGTTTTTGTGCTCTGCGATTTTCCCCTGTTGGGCGTTCCGGGGGAGTGTCTGTAGCGATAGTATTGAAACC
Organism: Urophycis tenuis; assembly: GCA_036785325.1. Taxonomy (NCBI): domain Eukaryota; kingdom Metazoa; phylum Chordata; class Actinopteri; order Gadiformes; family Phycidae; genus Urophycis; species Urophycis tenuis. Next base: position 9,705,402 of record JAXIVH010000013.1, read on the forward strand.
TGTGTCAGATCGAAAACAATTGATAATATCCAGCCATTGATAATATACAGCCATACCCATGACATTTTCTGGTTTAACAACATTTATTTCTCGATAGATTTCGGAGCACATACCAGGGTACAGTCACATTCGTTAGATATATCCATAATCCTATCTCTCGCCGACGTGGTCCACCATGTTGGATTATGTTCTAGTTGCGCGGCCGCCACGCCTCCTTCGCTCGGATTGGCTTTCGCAAAAAAACGCAGCGTTTTTTCGCTCATCATTTGCATAGAATAGGACTAGTTTCTATTTTTTGCCCCGCCCTCCTCGCGTTTTGCAGCCCACACGCTTCGCTTTGTCACCCGTCGCTCACTGCCATTAGAAATTAATGGAAACGCGTCGCCAAGCCTCTGTCAAAAAAACGCCAGTGTGAGCGTAGGGTTAGTTAGCCCTTTATATCTATACAGGGAGAGGGTCCTCTTCCATGGGGGGGTGCCATGTCTTATGGTTCTACAGTAGCCCATAACGGACAAATGGCTCATTAGAGAACATTTTCTTTTAACCTGTCCTCCTGGCAACTGTACTGTAGTGTACTGCACTGTACTTAACTGTAATGCCCTTAAAGCATGTGTCCGAGTAGCTTCCATGGGTTTGCAATCTGCCACCTCTCCGCAAGCCACGACTAAATCCTACGCACCAGACTTTTGGGATGTTCAGAGGTTCCGGTGTCTTCAGTCTTCAGTCAACCATCTTCAGTCAACCATCTTCAGTCAACCATCACCAAAACCCATTTAGCAATGCCAATTTAACAGTCACACTGTTCTTATCCGGTGTATCTTGCAGAATGTGTTTTTCACGTGACTTGTGTTTAGCAACGGTGATGGGAGTGTGACTAAACCAGTCGGTTTAGAGCAGGGGTGTCAAACTCAAACTCACAGTGGGCCAAAATTAAAAACTGGGACGAAAGTCGCGGGCCAAACTCAATATTTATTGAAATATTTACTGCAATTTTGCATGTTTTCCCTTCTCTCCAGATATATAATGTTGAACCTTTTCATGTGGAAACAAACTTTAGTTTTGCGTAAACATTGAATGTGGAATAAGCAAAGCTTAATATTATAAACACATGAGAAATTCAATTTGAAATAAAAAAACACATCAGCCTTCTGCCTCCCACCTGTCTTGAAAGCTCCTGTTTTCCATCTTTCGTTTGGCCATTTTTGGGGAGGGTTGGATGAAGTTTGTCCGATGTGACTGGTAGTATGGTTGCTAACGATTGTCAACAGAGAAGGAGGGGGCGCTTGGCGGTCTCGGCTGACGCGCCAACGCACTAACAAAGCATTCTGGGATTTGTAGTATTAGCAGTGTATGTGCTATATACTGGCGGGACAGCTTTAATATGATCTCGTGGGCCAAATATTATGACACCACAGGCCAGATTTGGCCCGCAGGCCTGAGTTTGACACCTGTGGTTTAGAGCATCACACTCTGTATGCTTACTTTTTCTTTGGCCAGTCTTGGTGCATTGGCTCACTTCTTACTGAGGACAATGCTTGGCAAGAAACGAATGGCCCGTGTATTTATGGTGCTGTTATGTCATGGCTGTTGTAACTGTTATTACTTATTTCATTATTTTATTTTTTTTACCTTGATGTATGATTTTCACTAACATGGTTCTTGCTGTTTGTTATTGTTATACACGCTTCCACAGATTTGCGCTTGTATTATTGGTGTAAATATATATTTTTTATTTCTGCTATTTTACATAACATTTGTTCATTGGATGTTAACAAGGATGGGTATCTAACGGTATTTAATTGAAAATGCTGTTTTGAAATGCGGTACTATTCCCAAAAATCTAAAAACCTGCTATCTTTCCTTTTAGATCAATGGCAGTAATATCAGTCTAGTAGAACGAGTAGTACATTTTACTTGCATTAAATTCACTATTAATAGGTTTTGGATACCCATCTGCGGCTTCTGTTCATATATCAAACATCCAATCTTCAAAAATTTAACCATGTCTCTCTCACTCTCACTCTCTCACTCTTGCTCTCCCTCCGTCTACCTCTCGCACTTGCTCTCTCTCTCTCTCTCTCTCTCTCTCTCTCTCTCTCTCTCTCTCTCTCTCTCTCTCTCTCTCTCTCTCTCTCTCTCTCTCTTCCTCTTCCTCTTCGTCTCCCAGGGAGAGGTGGCTGGAGATGACTCCGGAGGAGAAGGACGACAGCTCTAAAATGGACGAGAACATTGCCTTTGGCCAGCTGGGGTGAGGGGTGGCCTCCGTGTACCTAATTTAGTAAAGAATTGTACTTTGAAGCAAATGACAAATAATGTTTGCAACAACTTGTTGGTTCTTTGAAGACGCTTTTATTTGTTCATCAGGTTTGACTTCTAAGGGGGGGGGGATTCCCTTAGAAGACTTCTTTCCCGGCGACATCATCGTCAAGCAGAACCCTCTGTGACACGGCGTCCTCAAAGCGATGACGTGTTTCTGTTTCTGTGTGTTCCTCACAGCACCTTCACACACAACATGCTGGAGTTTGGCCTCAGTAAGAAGCTGTGTAAAGAGTTCCTGACGAAGCAGGCCATCATCGGGAATCTCAACGAAGGTACGACCCGCAGTTCCCCCTGATCCACGGCACGCTGGCCTCGTTTAGACAAAGACTTGAGCAAAAGCCTCATTTGTAAAATAATAAAATCCTAACAGATGAACGTCCATCTCATCTTGAATTTATTACTACAGCTTTGCTGTTTTTTTTCCCCTCAATCCTGTGTTTAATCAAACGTTGAGCTTGTCGTAAAGGTGTGTGTGTGTGTGTGTGTGTGTGTGTGTGTGTGTGTGTGTGTGTGTGTGTGTGTGTGTGTGTGTGTGTGTGTGTGTGTGTGTGTGTGTGTGTGTGTGTGTGTGTGTGTGTGTGTGTGTGTGTCTTCCCCCCCCCCCCCCCCCATACAGAGCAGAACAAGTTGCTGAGCGACCACATTGACAAAATGGCAGCTGACTGAGTGGGTGCTACAGGATGTTGGACAGCATTACAAGCGACAAGAGCCTTGCGCACACACACACACACACACACACACACACACACAATAAGGTGAAGAGCTTTGTAGCAGCCACTCCTGTGAGTCTCTGTGCTCCTCTTTGATCGCCTCCCACTAGAGCAATAATGGAAACACAACTCTCTATCACCATCATCATCATCACCACAACAATATGTGTTCCTCCCTTCTCTATGCTGATTATAGTGTGACCTGATGTTTAGATGGGCCTACAATCACAGCCTTCTAAATATGCATGTGTTGGCTAGATAGATGGGGGACACTTTGGACAAATTCCGCCTTCATGTTGCTGTGGCTCAAACCATATGGCTTTTTTACGTTTTGACCGTTTACACTTTTGTCAGTCGATTCGGCTGTTCTATAGCTCTATTGGCGTGACCTTAGACATTAGTTTGTGCTTCATGCAGCCAAGTTATTTTCCATGTAAAAACACATCTGTCACTATCCTGTTGTAAAGACGTAGTCTGCACGATGTCTGAATATATTCTCAGTGCTGATTCGACGTTTAACACTGTCGCATTCATTTTGTTAATTGACTCCGCAATTAGTTGCTGGAAGGAGTTAGTGGACTAAATCATAGTTGTTGTTTTTTGTACCAAACCCCACACATTCTTTCATGAAGTATGCATGTTGTCATTCCCAGTAGCTGTTGAAAACCTACACACAAATACGTTGGACAACATTGAACCAACGCATCCGTCCAACACTGCGTCCTACCGCTACCAGACCCTTACAACATGATCTCCTAGTATTACTTGCATACGGGACTGTATTTTCAAATATTGGGACATGCACAGTGCCTTTTCGTGTACCTTTCTAACATGTCTATCTTTGTCACTGTGTAGATTCCCCGCTCCTTTCCATATAGGATACATTTTATTAGCTTAGTCTTTTTATGTCTTTCAAAGAACTCACTGCTTTTGCTTCAGCGGACCAGTGATGAACCAATGTAGGAGTGTATTTGATTGTGAGCTCTTCAACTAGAAGAATAACCAAGAATTAGGGGCATGGCAGTGGCTGTTCCTGAATAATCATCCATGCTGTATAATGGTCTGAGTCGATGTGCATGTATATTTATTTGCCTGTGAAATACCATTGAGACGCTTGGACTGCATTTCCCAATCATACCAATAGGCGGTAGCATCGTGTCTCCAGTTCATTTAACCTCGTACAGGCCGCTATAAGCCAGAATGTACAAAAAAATATTGTGTCCGTGTTTAAAACCCCAATCCAATGTCTATATTTTTGTTTTTATGTCATTGTGTTAGGTTAACTACTGTAAATTCCTTCATGTGCATTTTCTCAAAAAAAAGGCATGCTGTGTGTAGTGCCTATATGTTTTTCATAGTTTTTGTGACTATTCTGATCAAGATGGAATTTCCTTCAAGTGCCCTCCCTCCCTTTGGGTACGGTCATTAAGATGCAGTAAGATAATGCAATGTCGTAACCTCTTAAGCATTCCTTTTCATCTGATTGACATGACTCATTGAATATCATTCAGCGCCGTACCATCGTGGAATGTAACAAAGCTTGGTTTGCCTTCCAAGTCTATTCCTCTCAATGTTGGTGAAGCGGCCGTTAATACCTACGATGGTATAAGCCTTATTTTCTCGGCAACTCTTTTTGTAAACGATTGATCCTTCTAAAAGCTCACCTTTTTAAACCGGACCGTCTAATGTTTTCGTTGCTAACTCCTTGCCATTTAAAACGCGCGGTGTATTTACTGTGTCACCTCGGATCCCCGGTGACTTTAACTGAGCCGTCCACGTTAAGCCATAGTCAAAACCACTGGAAGAGTTTGGCCCTCCGGCTTCGACGAGGGGACCCAATACAAGCCTGGGCGTAACCGCGTCGGAGAGTAGTCATATCATCAACCAATCCAATCCTTTTTTATTTTAGTTTTTTTTTTTTTTCTAGCCACATGAGGTCATGAATTTGAGCTCCTTGGAAATTTGTAAGCAATGCTATGACAGGCAATAGCTACATTTGCATGCCACTGTCAATGTTGTCTGATGTTGAATCGAAGCAGAAAGCGCTGTAATAAATTTATTTTTGATGTTGGCCGTATTTTTCCCCGACTGTTTACATGTGTGCCCCGTGCGCATAGCAGAGAGAGAGAAAAAAAGCGTCTGTGTGTGAGGGGGGGGGGGGGGGTGTATATGTCTGTGTCAATCAATACGAACAGGGGTGTTGATTAGGCCCCTATGTAGTAGCGGCACAATGTGTTGGGAGTATTCCCTGTATTCCAGACCCCCCTCGCCGTCACCACCACCACCACCACTGACCCCGGGCCAAGGCTGTTAACAGTCTGCCATTTTCAGCTCCACACATAAATAAACTGCGGTCACGCAGTCTGCATGCTGATTGGACACCGTGTAATGAGCTGTGAAAGCCCACTCACACCACCAGGGCCCGACTCGACGTAATTAATGCCAGACCCGCCAGCGAAAAAATAAATACAAATCTGTGTGTGTGAAGTGGGGGCAACGGGGGGTGGGGGGGAGGCAGAGACACACAATGAGCATTGTGCGCACACTTAAGAATTCAATCCATAACGCCGGTGTCAACCGACCTACCCCTCTCGTTCACACCGGGGGCCTTCGCGAAGGCTGAACTCCTAACATTGGGACGAGGAATTTCTTCAAGTCTCATTCACTTGTGTTTATACATACACACGATATACAGTGTGGAGTACTTGGGGATACAAACACACGCTCGCGGCTTCCATTAGCCATGCATCACTCATGGATATGAAGGATACGCGGGGAAAAAACATTCTCTCACACACATGGACACTTTACCACGATGCAGCTGTGTGCCCGGTTACATGGCTGCAGCCGCTCTTTTCGCTCCCGAAGTCAGAGCTGCATGAAGTAACGTGCTCTCGTTTAGTGGAACAGTGCGTGTGTCTGCGCACATCAACTGCCTTCGTCTGCGAGTCGTCGCCCCCTCGTTGACCTAATGGCACAAACAAGAACACAAACAACACAGAACTATATCCACGACTAGCGTCAATACATTCGGGCTTTCATGTTTTCATTGGTTTGGGCTGTGTGTGGACCCGTGGCTCTTTTCCACCCAGCTGTGTGCGTGCGTGCGTGTGTGCGTGTGTGTGTGTGTGTGTGTGTGTGTGTGTGTGTGTGTGTGTGTGTGTGTGTGTGATTGCGTGCGTGCGTAGGCGTGTTTGCGTGCATGCGTGCGTGCGTGCGTGTGTGTGTGTGCGTGTGTGTGTGCGTGTGTGTGTGCGTGTGTGTGTGTGTGTGTGTGTGTGTGTGTGTGTGTGTGTGTGTGTCCGCTCTGCGTAGGAGCCCAGCGGAGGAGGGTGATTGAGGAAGCAGCCTGCACTCTTAGAGCCCTCAGAGGGAGGCTCCTATTCAGACCCCGATGACTTCCTCCAGGATGAAGTGTCGGACCCCGGGGTGGTCCCGAACAGTGGGTGGAGGTGAAGGGGCGATGGGAGCACAGCGTGCCACGTGCAACTCCGGGGTGTATATACAAACACATGCAGGCACCCACGCATGCACACACACACACGCACACGCACACACACACACGCACGCACACGCACACACACACACACACACACACACACACACACACACACACACACACACACACACACATTTAAAATCCCAGTAGGATGTGTTTCCTTGAAAAACTAAAATATGAATTATATTAGACGGTTCTTGTTATGATTACATACAACATTAATCATTGTTATAATATTTAACGTATCCCTCTGGGATGCTGCAGGTCATCGAAAAACCTTTAATGGCGTGTGTGTGTGCGTGCGTGCGTGTGTGTATGTAGTTTGATCCAGTGGGGAACATGGTCATGTCACAGCAACGGTCCTGTCTCCTGTGTCAGTGTACATGTCCGTAAACCGCGCTGTTGAAGTCGTGGTCTGGTGGACGTTTGAGGCGGATAACGATGTATAAAAGCGTTGTGCCAGGAAACCTAACTTGATTAGCTGCTAATGTAGCATGCACCGAAGCACATCAATCTTCCTCATGACCCCGCCTCTCCACACCGCCGAGTGTGTATTTGAACAACTGCAGTCCGTTTATGTAGAGAGTGAAAAAATACAATAAACACTTGGATTAAAACTCTTTTGAACCCCTGGTTTTTTAAATGGTGTGATTAAGTGCTGAAACTCGGACGTGATTGCACATGGATGAGAGCGGTGACACGTTCCAGGCCGTGTGCTATTTTGTGTTGTACCTCTCTTTCGACAGGGCTCTCCATCCATCCGCAGCTGTACACTACACACCAGCTAACACTGGCTAAAAGAGGGGAGTGATGAAGAGTTGACTGGCTGAAAATGTCCACAACTCAACTCACGATTTGTTGAATTGCATTGTGGGATATATAATCTGCATCACTGAATGATGATCCATTGCATGATTGTCCATCATAATTTCAACACTGGCAAAATCCTATAGGCATGACTACATGTAGGCCTACATTGTTGTCAGTCTAATCAAAGCACACTAAATCAATTATAGCTGTGACGTTTTTTGTTGCATTGCTTTAGTAATACGGACACATACCAGGGAACGATGGCCAAACTTATTTCACTGTAGCTTTTGATAACAAACTTGGGCCTGTTTTCTCTCTCTCTCTCTCTCTCTCTCTCTCTCTCTCTCTCTCTCTCTCTCTCTCTCTCTCTCTCTCTCTCTCTCTCTCTCTCTCTCTCTCTCTCTCTCTCTCTCTCTCTCTCTCTCGCTCTCTCTCTCTCTCTCTCTCTCTCCCCCCCCCCTCATCCCCTCGGAGGCTTTCAGCTGTTTCCATGTTTTATTTACACGTCTGACCAAAAGAATCCTATACACAGGAAATGCTTGTGATTTCCAACTCCTTTCCTCAAATGTGGGGAAGTTTATTTCAACAAACATTCCTTATTTGCAGTGTGCAGGCGCACAGCACAATGTTTTCGGAGAGGACTGCGCGCCTCAACTCTTTTAGGCCTATTTTTAGACGGCCATTCTCTGCACTTCTCACACAAGTGTTATTCTAAATCCTATTACAGTAGGCCTACCGAGGTCTTCGCCGGCAGCACTGGTGCATTCTGGTATGATAATAGACGTATGGGACAGCCGAATGCATTATGCTTGTACTGTACTCCCTTTAATATCCATTACATGTGGTTATACAATACACTGCAATGTTACATTACAACCGAGTTTCAACCGTTATTTTCACGTGCCTAACATGATGTATTGTTATCACTGCTTCTTCAAAATACATATTTAACTGAAAATGTCACTGTAAAGCGTGTCGCGGTTCTCTTCAGCTTGATAGAAGGTGAAGGAACAAAACATGACCATGTTTTTGGATACCAACCAGTGCACCTGCTCGCGTTGGATGTCCTGATGGCTGAACTTACAGAAGATTGAACTGGCGCTGGGCTGCTTCTGCATCGCTCTTCACAACAGTGAGGTGAACGATGAAGCCGATGGACGTGTTGTTTAATAGAATCAATGTGAACCACAAACCTAAATAGCGCCACTTCAACGCAACATTTTTTTTCTCCATTTAATCACGACTTTTCACCACAATGATTTGTCGTTTGTCATTAAACAGCGAGGGGCTTCATGTTTTAGGCGGAATTCATAACAATGAGAAATGTAGAACAAATCTGATTAGGCTACATTTCCGGAGTTCTTGATGAGGGAACTTCTGGGGGGGGAGAGGTTAAACTGATCATGTACATACACATTTACATTAAACCCTCTCCCGTTTTGAACGAAGAGACAGATACAGTCCATGTTCCATAAACATTTACACGAACAATGACAACATCCGTATGCACTTAAGAGCTTTCTGCAGGATCTGAAACAGACAGCTGTGCATCCGTTCAGCAATAGGCCGACTGAATGTGAGGTTTAAATAAAGATATGCATTTTATGTTTCCTAAGCAGAATACCTGAATTGCAATAAACTGAGCAAGACATATGAGAGATCTAAGGTTTGTTCAATTTATAGAGGAATATGAATGAACACAGAAGCACCCAATGATCACGACAGGCTGGCAACCTAAAACAAGTCTGTTTGGACAACAAATATAAAGCTGTTCAACAAATAAGTTATCTCACAGTCACTACTCGATATCTCAGGTCAATTAAAGGTTAGGCATATAACTTTTGAAGACTACAGAGTTAGTCGGCATTTCGTTTCAAACGCAAGTATTTAAAAAAAATGGACTTTGTCGGGATACGGCAGAGATATGTAAGAACACAGTGGAAGTCCCATTTGGTACAGTTGGCGGGCATGCATGCCCAGGACGAAAGATGGCCCGTAAGGGCTTTGGCGCTCTGCGCATGTCTCTTTAGTCAACCCAAGGTAGGAAACCTTGTCCGCGTTATTGACATTTTTTGACAATATATTGTCAATGCTGAATGAATGGGATTTATCAGTGGACCTGCTGCCCTCGTGATGTGGAACACCGTTTCCCTTTGTTTTGTCATGCACAAATATGCTGAGCTGACCATTCTCTCGTCCACTGAAAACGGATCTTGCATCCTCCTCTTCCTTATCGCGTGGGGATGTGAGCTCTGGAAGATCTTCCACGCGCGCCGTGGATTCCTGTTCTGGTGCGCAGCGCTGCCCAGCTGCCCGTGGTAACGGTTGCTGTCTCCGGGTGGATGTTCCGCCAGTGCTCTCCGTCGATTTTGGGCATTTCCTTGATGCTGCATTTTGCTGAATGCCGGAATGGTGTAACTCTGCAAGAATGGGCTTTACATTTTGATCTCGGGGCACATATGCAGGCTCTTGTGGCTTCATTGCCCCCTTCTCCGAGATGCCTACATCTTCAGTGCCTGGCGCCTCTGTAAAGGCCGGTCGAGTGCTGGACTGTCCTCCTGACACCCTCGCCCGCTTGGTCCCAGACGGTGAGTCGCTCTCCTGCTGCTGTCTGCTCTTGAGTCTCCGTTTTCTTCGTCTATAGTTGCCGTTCTCAAACATGTCCAGGCATTTGGTGTCAAGCGTCCAGTAGCTCCCCTTGCCGGGTCGACCTTTCTCCCGCGGCACTTTGATGAAGCAGTCGTTCAGCGAGAGATTGTGGCGGATGGAGTTCTGCCACCCCTGCTTGTTGTCGTGGTAAAACGGGAAGCGGTCCATGATGAACTTGTAGATGCCACTGAGCGTCGCGCGTCTCTCCGGTGCGTTCTTGATCGCCATGGCAATGAGCGCGATGTAACTGTACGGTGGTTTCTGTGGAGGTTCCTGCTGGCGCGCCGAAAGGAAGCTCAGTGCGGGAACCATACCGCTGTTTTCCCCGCCATACAAGTAGACCATGGGCGGATGGTTGGAGATGCCAAGCGATGGAGGGGGCACTCCGAGATGCTGAAGTCGGGTGTGATACAGACTCATCGCGCCGAGAAATCAAGAATCGTGTCCGCGCAGGGAAAGTTCATAAACAACCGGCGCCCAGGAGTTTCTCTCCTGAACTGACTCTTGGTGCGCCCTGGCCGCCTCACGAAGTCCACACAAAAATGTCAAATAATTGTTGTGCGTTTGCAGTGTTGTGTTGACTTTGCACGGGAAAATAAATTGTCCATCATAAACATTCGTTGTGTTCTCAGCCCACCCACATTAATTAAAAATTCATTGCACAAGATCCCGCGTGTCCCTTTTACCCACCAGCCAATGAGGTGCTGGGTTATTCCCTCATCTGTTTATAGAATTAGTCTGTTGATAAGTCTGCCCACCCAAGTTGAATCAAGCTGTGTTTATTTGGAAAAATTTCCGGGCACCCAATACATAAACGCACTGATGTGCTGTTTGAAATATCACGTCCACCCTTGACGCGGAGAGTTGCTCACACAGAGAGAACAAGCAAACATTGCGGAGTTCTTTCTGGGACTTGCTTTGGTTTAGCAGAAATCAAAACAAAGCGTAAAAGGAAAATAAAGTTAACATTTTCTTTCAACTCGTATCAGGCCCCACATACGCATCCAAATCCAATGACGGTAAATTGCCATTGTATGAAGAAAAAGCACGAATTAACCAGCTACAAACCAGTGTAGTGTTTCAACTAAGCGAACAGTTTATAGATTGATATAATTAAAAGATAAATAACCAATAATTATGCATCATCTCAGTGCGTAAAACGCAGCTTTATGATTGGCTCAGGCCTGTGCCTAATTGTTTTATCAGCAGCTGCAAGTAGCCAGCTGGGCCTAAGGCCTTAAAAGGACAACTTGAAGGAACCGGGAATGTATATTATTTGTGAAAGCCTACATGATGCTTTATATTATGTATTTTCCTGTTTATAAGGGCTACGGGGATTATAACAACTTTACAAGTGCTCACAGCTGCGCCGTGCTTACATTACAGTTTCGAGGTGAATAAACTAAACTTTTCGCGGGTGGGTTTTTTTTTTTTATCAGACAGCAATGATTCATTAGGAAGACATGGACTGAATCGAATGCAAAACTATAAAGGATGTAGAGCAATGGCTTATTCATTGATCAGTTGTTCTTTAGTGGGATAGGCTATAGGCTAGAGGTGTGGCAATCTACCCGAATCACAGCAATGCGTGCTTCCATTAAAAAGGCAGGTAATAGGCAGCAATACATATGTGAATCAACCAATGGTTAATTTAGTTTTATGATTATATTCACGTTAACTAAGGTATAGATTTATACATTATTTGGGATGTAGGGTTACCCACTACCCCTGACACGAATAATGCATACACAAATGTTCCTTAATTGTTAATTAATGCTCATTGGATTGCTTATTGGAAAGCCTTACTAAAAAGCACAATTCAATGCAAGTTGTAGACCTACATTGTTAAGATAAGTCTTATGATCAATGTTCTTTCAAGTTCATGTTATGGCTGATAATGGGTTTCATCATGGTTGACTGGCTCATCTACCTCGCCCATGTCAAGTCAGAATGACATAGGCTGATAAGGCCTAATACGATTCGAATGTTTAAATCATTAACTTACAATGGGAAATCTGCAATAATGTGGTTTATGAATTGTTGTAAGGGAATGACAGTCGGAAACAAATAATATTACTTACTGGGAAAGACTCTTAAGCCAATGCTTAGATTGATTTGTATTTGGTGACATCTTCTGGACAGAATCATTTTAACCATGGAAAAGCTGGCTATTTGAAAAAAAAAAATGTAGGTATCCTTTGTATATTATGTAGGCTGTATAATATAGGCTAAAGGTTTGTAGAACATATACAGTACATGAAGCCTATAGCAAGACTAATTTATGTGGGCTATAATATCTAAAGTATATCATAATACAGCTGCAGTCAGGATCTTTTCTTTTAAAATAGCTGTTTAATTTAAAACAAAAACATTTAATGTAAAAGCACATGTCTTAACAAACGCACAGAACTACACAAAATAGACTCTTATCAATGACAAATGAACTCATTCCAACCACTTGAACTTTCAACGCATTTCCCCCCCACCGGGCGCTGAGCGTCTCCCCGCCACGCCTGTGTAGCCTCAGCGCCACACAGGGACCAGTCCTTCTGCCCCGGGACCCCAGCGGGCCCGCCTCAGGAGACCTCCGTGTCGCTGCCGTCCGCGTGCTTGGGGGCCACCAGGTACTTCACCGCCCAGTGGAGCTGGTCGTCCGCCACCCTGAACCTGCTCAGGTCCAGCACGTTCCTCAGAGACACCTCGTACCGATACGTGAAGCGGCTGCCGTCGCGGTGGACCGCGGGGCGGCACCGGCTGCCCGATGACCCGGCCCGCTCGGCGCCGCCGCGGCCCGCCTCGCCGACGCTGCCGCCGGGCTGACTTTCAAACAGCCAGGAGGGAGGGCTGAGGTCTTCCTGGGGTGTGCCTCCCCGCTCCGGGCGAGCCGCCGCGCCCGGACGGCCGTGCGTTGCCCTCCTCGCCCCGGCTGACGACGTGGTGGGGTCCGCCTCCTCCGGCCCAGACCCGCCCCCTCCGGCCTCCTCCTCCGCCTCCTTGTCCACGATTCCCGTGTACTCTTCCCCAGAGGACAGGACGGTGATGGGTTCAGCCGGGGCCGTGCGGTTAGGCGGAGAGGACTTGGGGGAGGCGGGAGAGACGCGTGACGAGTGCAGCGGTGCGGGGTTCTGGTAAGGCGGGAGGAGGCTTTGGTCGCCTTCGCTCGGCTCCACCACGCCGGGCGAGACATCGTGATCCGGCCCCCCCCGGGGCGCCCGGGCGCCGTTCACCGCCACCGCCGCCTTCAAGCCGGGGGATGCCTCGGAGGACGAGGAGGTGCAGAACACCTTGGACGGCGGGGGGAACGCGTTCCACGGATCGGCCCGTTTGTTGTCCATTTCCTCCTCTTCCAACAGCATGGCCTCGCAAATGTAGAGGACGGGTTCCCGGGGAGGGGGCGTGGTCTTTCCGAAACCACACCCGCTGACCACGTCCTGGGCACCGTTCCCTCTGGTGGGCGCGTGGGGCGGCGCGGCAGGCGTGGAGTGCATCACCAGCTGGTCACCGGAGGGCGGGATCAGTCCGCTCAGCGTGGGGCTACCTTCCTCGGGCTGTGTGGTCGGCTTGGGGGGCGGGGCCACTGGATCTGGGATGATGAGGTGAGCCACGGGGACGCAAAAAGGTTCGGACCGCTTGCATCGCACCCTGTCAATGTCCCACTTTGTGCGCGTCCCCTTGGGCCGGGCCGGGAGGACACGCGAGGTCGAAGGCTGTGGCGTGGTACTACTCCGGGCCGCGGTCAGTCTTTCCCGAACCTCCTCTACTAAATCCACCAGACAATCGTACTGCCATACGCCGAGCAGCTCGCTCAAGTCGACGCCACTGCTTTCAGTCTGAGACAAATTCTGATCCCGCAAGGCTTTCCAAGTGTCACAGATCTTCAGCCTAACGGAGGGAAGGGTCGTGCAGCAAGGGGAACACTCTTTAACGGATCCAGCAGCCATTGCGGCAAGCTTGCTAAGTGACAGGAAGAATCTGCTTTTCGTCTTCTCGGGGGCCATGTGGAACCGGAGACTGTAGGTCTGCAGACACACCGTCGTGTTGACAAGACTGGAGAAACACTCTCTTTCTTCTTCCTCCTGGAGGTGCTCCCATGCGGTGTCGGTCACGATCGCCGGAATCTGGACCGCGCCATCGGAAAGAAAAAGCAACTCTGGGCGGCCTTCTGCCCCCAGCGCCTGAGATTGGGGCATTTCACCCACTGCGACAACGTGGGCTTTCAGATTTGCAATGTTTTTCTCTTTGTCTGTTTCGTAATTGATGATCATATTCTCTATCCATGGCTGCAGTTTGGCCCTGGATCGAGCCATACTTAAAAGCTAGCTAAAAAGCTTTACTTCACATGCATCTTAAACGTGTGTGACGGTAGCATGATAACCGATTATTATTTTTTTAAATAGTTCCTGAATTAAAAGCACATGTATAGCATTGTAAAGGAGCGGCTGGTTACCGTTGATCATAACTTGAAGCGCGTTCACATTCAAAACAGTTGACGGGTCGCTCAAACTTTTTCCCTGTGCCAGAATGCGACACACGACAAATACACTACAAAAAGTCAACTCAACCGGCGACTGTAAACTCCCGACGACATGTTTTGCATTGTTACTATCATCATCACTGTCCATAACGTATAGTAGCATAAATTATGATAGCAATCACAATACAGCCAAGAAATTATGACTGAAAGGTACAATAACAAACGCTCTCCCTCGGCCCGTGTCGCACAGTGTGACGTCACGCCAGGGGCGCGGCCTCTGAACATTACTGCTCCGACATCTCTCACATAGTGTTACAAACGTTACGCAAACTGTTTAATTTACGGGGTTAGGCTTTCTACTAGCCGTGATAGGTACCGAACACCAGTAGAAGTGACCAGCATCGGTTGTCAAATGACATGAGTTTACGTGGTGAGTGTTTACATGAAGTATGCCTCGGCGTTAGCATAACCGGTTCGTAACCATCCTGAAGCATGTCTCTTGTACCTGTGATATGTCAGTGGAGTCCTGAGTCTGCTGCCCTGCCTGGATGTTACGACATGTTGTAGCGTCTGCCTAATACCAACACCGTGAAGGAATACACACCTGGATCGAAACCTTACGGCAGGTAAGGGAGCACACGACAGTAGACCCTCTGAAAAAGATTGCATGTTGGAGTTATGAAGGTGATTATTAAATGTCACTGTAGCTAACAAGAGTAATCATCGTTGTCCACCGGTCCAGGTCACTTTTTTCCTTTGACTTCACTGTAGAGAGGCCTATAAAGGGACAGGGGTAGGATATTGATTAAGGCTAGAAACATTGTATGGCAGACAGCTTGTTCGTTTTTTCTAAGTGTTATAATAATGTTACATGTTATAATGTTCTTTGCCTTGTCCCTAACAAATATACATGGCAAACTTGGCGAGCTAAGCTAGTTAGCCGCCCAATTACCCATGCTTTTGTTGTCCTGTCAAGGAGCGGTACGTTACTGACAGTAGATTGAAGTGACCCAAAACAACCAAATAAATACGAAAAGAGCCATGTCTTTGTTAATAGTGTAGACATGGCTGATTCGGCAACGGATTCGCCGACCGGTTCGAAGGTGTCGGACCCCCAGCATTCCCAGAAGCTGCTCCGGGTGCTGCGTTCATTCTGGCAAGAGCAAAGTTTTCATGACGCACTGTTGGTGGTGAACGGAGAGGAGCTTCCTGTCCAGAAAAACATTCTTGCTGCTGCAAGTCCATATGTCAGGTGATATGAACTGTATTAAGTATACAATGACACAGACTTCCCCAGATATTATTCATCTATTTCTTTGGTTGACCTGCATGTTGTATATGTCATTAACAAGCTAGTAGTTTTGCTGACTTTTTTCCAACTTGACAATTAGTAACTTGCCATTTTAGGACCAAACTCAACTACAACCCTCCAAAGGAAGATGGTTCAACCTACAGAATTGAGCTTGATGGAGTTTCCATGCCCATCATGAAGCAGATCCTGGACTATATCTTCAGTGGGGAAGTGAGTATGGGACATGAAAGTGTTGATTCTGCACTGTTGCACGCTAAGATCCCTGGATGTGAGCTGGCCAAGTGAGTCACTGCGCTGTTCCACTTGCTAAATAAATCGGTCGGGACACTCCCACTGAGCACACCGGGTCCGTGTCCACAGATCAGCCTGAGCGAGGACACCATCCAGGACATGGTGCAGGCCTCCGACCTGCTCCTCCTCACCGACCTCAAGTTCCTCTGCTGCCAATTCCTGGAGAGCTGCATTACGGCCGAGAACTGCATCGGCATACGCCTCTTCTCGCTGCACTACTGCCTGCACCACGTGCACCACGTGGCCACGGAGTACCTGCAGACGCACCTCCGCGACGTGGCCCTCACCGAGGAGTTCCGCGAGATGCCCCCCGACCGGCTGTGCGAGCTGCTGGCCATGGAGAAGCTCAACGTGGGCAACGAGAAGCATGTGCTGGAGGCGGTGGTGCGCTGGTTTGCGCACGACCCAGAGGATCGCAGGGTGGGTTTCGAGGGGGGTGGCTGCCTCTGTTGTACTATCAGGGGGACTATGGGGTGGCGGTAGCTCAGTGGATAGAGCGGGTTGGCGGTTCGATCCCCACCTCCAACTTTCCACATGTTGAAGGGTCCTTGAGGAAGACACTGAACCCCCACAAATGTAAGACACGTTTTTCTGCATTTAGCAGACAAACGCGTCTGCTAAATGCCGTAAATGTAAATGTACTTTCCAAACGGCTACAGCCTCAGGGGTTGTGTAGGGGGAGGTGGAAAGGTTTAGGGGGTGAGGAAATAATTCCCCTTTCACACTCAACAAGCCGAGCATGCAAAGGCAAACTGACTGGCGCTTGGCTCGGTATTTTGCAATGCAATATACGTGCAATGTATGTGCACCTCAGGACTATCAGCCCCTGTTTTCTTCCAGGTTCACATGAAGGAAGTGATGTCCTCCGTGTGGCTGCACGGCCTAGACGCCAGTTACCTCAGAGAACAGGTAATCCAATCGAAGATGTCAGTGTTGTCCCTCAGTGATGGGGCTACTGGTCCATTTTTATTTTGTGTGGTTACATTTAATTGGCAACACTTAATGCATGGCGACAACCAAGTAAACTATAACCTATCTAATCTAAAAAAATAATAATAATGAAACGGCTTGGTCATTTTCACCTTTCTATTTAAATAAACCTTCAAAACCTTCAGCTTGTGGTCAAAACAAGCTGTTGGTACGTACCACATTGCGGCCAAGTGCTAAATGTAGCTTCCCAATTGAATGTATTCATTCACGCTCTCCAATGTATATCTTATTCTCTTTTCCTTGCTCGTTCTTCCGCTATGTTTTTTGAATATTTCCAAAGTATTGTGTATGTGTGTGTGTGTGCGTGTGTTTTGCGGTGCCGCCCCCAGGCCTTGGGCGAGCCCTTGATGAGGGAGGTGATCAGAGACTACTGCCAGCCCGCACTGTCGGGGCCTCAGCCACAAGGAGAGGCGCTCCTGGCCGCCTTCAAGCCCCGGGGCTACTCCGAGTGCATCGTCATCGTAGGGGGAGAGGACCGCAAGTACGACCGACCGCCTCCCCTCTGGGTTGACTCGTCGGGGGCGTTTGTCCCCTTTTACATTCACGTTGAGGGCATTTAGCAGACGCTTTTAACCAAAGTGACTTACAAAGAGTACATTTGTCATTAGAAGGTGAAACATTTAATTGCTGCCACAACACAGTAAGAAAGTCACCAGAACAAGTTTTAGGCATTTCAATTGCTAGGTTAACCATTGCCAGTATACAACATCTCTGACTAAGTGCCAAGTTACAAGACATACAACAAATAAGAGCACCTAGTGGTTACTTGTTCTTTCAGAGTGTGCCATTGCAGAGCATGCAATGCATTTCTATGGATATATTAGCGTATATTTTAAAGGAAATCCAAACCCTCTGTCTAAGCTCGTCCCTGCCCCCTATCAACATTTGTTGAATGTCTTCTGTCCATCCGCAGGCAGATGCATTTTGTTTAATTGGGGCCACCACTCTGTGGCTGTCCGGTTGTCCGGTCGTTATCTCTGAGTACTTCCACTCGATCCAGTCGGATCGGGTGTAGGCGTTTGATTGACGTTGCCTGGTAGCCCCAAACTTCCAGTAATGCATGCAGTGGCTTGCCTTTAGCCCATGAAGGGAAATTCGAGTACAGACTTGCATCTCGTCCTATGTTTTAAAAAACGAGATTTGAGATTTGGTCTTTCACAACCATGTGGACCACCAACGTCACCTTTTGATATCAAATTAGATTAGATTCAATTTTAGTCATTGTTAGTATTTTTTAGATATGGGAACGAAATTTGCTCTCTGCATTTGATACCATCCTATGGTACATCGGAGCAGTGGGGCTGCTATGTTCAGCGCCCGGGGAGCAAGTTGGGGTTCAGTGTCTTGCTCAAGGACACTTCAACATGCGGACAGTTGGAGGAGGGGGAATCAAGGGGATGGAATCGCCGACCCTACGGTTGGTGGACGAACCGCTCTGTCCACCCGCTCTACCCACTGTGCCACCGTCGCCCCAAATGTTTTTGGGTTTGGATTTTCTCTAAACATGTCCGGGTTTCCCCCCCCCCCCCCCGCTAACCTAAGATGAGTATGTGACCTCTGCCTGAGCGATGACCAAACGACTGTCTCCCTCGCCGCAGGTCCTCCAAGCCGACGGCGGCGATGCGCTGCATGTGTCCGCTCTACGACACTCACCGCCAGGCCTGGATCGAGCTCCAGCCCATGAGCGTCGCCCGTGTCTCCCACGGTGTGGTGACCGCCGGTAAGCCCCGCCTCCCGGCCGGGGGCACTGGCACCCGGACGTAGACGTGAAAAGGTTCTCGTGACGTCCGGTCGGAAACCGCGTATGCAGCCCTGAAAGTCCGGGGGGGGGGGGGGGGGGGGTTTTGCGCGGTGAACGTCACTGTTTCTGTTGTGTGATAACAAATGGCTCTCACCGTGGGACTCCGTGATAGACCTCTGACAAAGCACAAAGCGTTCTCTTGTAGTTGAATCAATATCAAGTGTTTATTTAGCCTCCGAGTCGCCAACACTCCGTCTGTTTCCTGTTTGAACAGGGGGCTTTCTGTTCGTCATGGGGGGCATGGATGAACACAAGAACATTCTGGATAGTGGAGAGAAGTACGACCCTGACACCAACACCTGGAGCCCTATCCTCCCTATGATGCAGGTATGCCTTGAACAGTCCAAGTAGTGTAGTTCAGGCTGGGCCAATTCTTTCTCTAACAGACACCTCATGAGAAGACACCTGTTATGAAAAGTGACCTGCGTTCGAAGCATGGTGGAACGTTCGCTTTGTGGTTTGGGGAGGCTGGCAAAAACATAGGATTTTACATCCTGTTTTCTCTTAATCACGGTCTTATTTCAGTACCAGTGGAAAAATGGCATTGATTTTTCTGTTAATGATGGGACATTGTGGGGACACTCCCAGTGAGCACACAAGGTCCACATACACAGATCAGCCTGGGCGAGGACCAAGATGGGACATGGTGTCCCTGACCATATAGGACATATTTCCAGGTTAAAAAAAAAATAAATAAGGGGCAAATTTAATTTTACCTGGATGGGTAAATCTAACTTCTAACCAAGTGTAATATTTAACTAATATTAAACATCATTGTGGTATAGTTTATTTTACTCATTTGAGTTCTGTAATGTGCTGTGTTTAACATGACCACTAGATGTCAGTTTTGCAACAGTTTGGAGCAGAGGGGAGAAGATCATTTTGCAGCTCAGTGGCCCTCCCCAGGTTGAGAACCTCCGCCGTAATTAATAGATTGGGAAAGCAACTGTTTTATGGATATCAGTTGGATAATCAGCCATCAACTGATTCATCTTTCCAGTCCCTTTTGCCCCTGTAACATTTCCTTACTGGAGATATTTGCGCTTCCATTATGAATCATCTTTTACACCTTTTGAAGGTGCCTTGGGAGGGCTTTGCGTCGTTACTAAAGGACACTTCCTGCAGGCGCGGCAGAACTTTGGTGTGGTGGAGCTGGATGGGATGATCTACGTCCTGGGAGGAGAGAACAAGAACATGGAGCTGGTCACCATGGAGATGTTCAACCCCTACCTCAAGACCTGGAAACTTCTGACCAGCATGACCATGGTCCGCAAGGTGAGGCCCTGTCCTGAAGAGAAAAACCCTGCAGTGCAGTTGTGATGGCTCATGAGTTAACGACAAGAGAATCTCCTCCCAGATGGCAATTAACTTCCTGTTTCCCTTTCTCTTTTTAATGGCGAGTATATCACCATTTTATGTTTTACCCTCCCATGGTTGTACTGTATACCACACGCTAACGTAAGCTTCACTTTTTTTTTTTTTTTTTTTTTTTTTTACATTGAACTTGTGTGTCGCGTGTGTTTGTGCCATGTTGCACGCCACACTGTCCTCCCCTGCTCAGATCGGTTGCTACGCTACCATGAATAAGAAGATTTATGCCATGGCTGGCGGCTCCTACGGGAAACTCTATGACTCTGTGGAATGCTTTGACCCTGCGACCCAGCAGTGGACAGGCCTCTGTCCCCTGAAAGAGAGAAGGTAAAAAGAAAATGGTGAAAGGAGACACACACACTCTTTCTTGTGACCCGAGTCCTCCCAAGAGTTCAACAGGAGAGATGTGCATGCGTTACCTTTTCTAATGCACGTCGGTGCACAAGGATGGCTTTTACACCGACTCACCGCAAGAGTTATGACAGGAAGTTAAAGGGGGGGGGCTTTGGTGACACTGTTAAGTTTGCTTTTCAAGTCCAGGTCATACAGAAAGAAGTCTCTTTTGATGTGTCACTGTGAGCTACCGAGTGAATAACCACAGATACATTTAGGTGAGACTATTTACCATCAGTCACCCCCCACTCCTGCCTACCCGACTACTTAAATGCGTCAGTGGCTTAGAAAATCAGTCAATTTCTGTTGGGTTGTATTTGTAATTTATGTTGACGGTTTCTCAGTGGCAAATACATCAAATATACACAGTATTATAATATTGTCACGGGGTAGCGGTGGAGGAGGACCAAGGTGCAGAGAGTAGAGGCAACCACGAGTAGCTTTGCTTATTTATTTGAACTTAACAAAGACAGCGGACAAGGACTCCACAAAAGACAGGATTTAAATACCCAAAGAACTAACTGCCAACCAAAGACAGGTGAGGGAACGAGGCACAGGTGAACACAATGGGGCAGTCAACAAAGGAGGGAAAACAGGACACAGGGGAAACACAGAGCAAACCAATCAAAACATGAAGACAGACACGTGTCGTGACAGTCCGTGACAAATATGATATAATGGGTGGAGGCACATTAGTTGATTGAGTCTTAGTCTTATTGAGTTAGTTGAGTCTTCCTTAGATATTGGCCCAATTAAGCAGCTTTTATTTGAAGTCGTCACACAAGTCTTTCAGATGTGTCCGACTCCGAGGCCCTGAAAAGATTTTGGCCCTGCCCTCCTCCTCCTCCTCCCCCTCCTCCTCCCCCTCCTCCTCCTCCTCCTCCTCTGAGTTCCATGTGTTGGTGTCGTCCCGGTTCTGAGGTTCGGCTCGGTGGCGTGCGGCGTGGGCAAGGAGCTGTACGTGTTTGGCGGTGTGCAGAGCAAGGAGCACGACAACCCCGAGATGAGACACATGACCACCTGCAAGTCTGAGTTCTACCACGACGAGATGCGGAGGTCAGTGGAGTCCTGTCCTGATCACTGAGCTCCGGCGCTGTGACACACGTCCTCGTCTATTCCAAGTCTTCTGATACGTTGGAACCCGCGGCGCGATGGGACGCGGTACACGTTGCTGTTTTGACGTAATGTAACAAGGAATATCCCCAAGCAAAGTTGAATCTATTTATGTATTTAAGACTGTGTGAAGCAAATAGCAATTGACAAAATTCTAAGCTATAGATTAAAAAATACTAAACAATGGTAACGCATAGTCGAGCCCCGCATCACGCTGGCGATATATCAACAAACTCGATATTGTGTGTGTTGAAGAGTTTGTGAGAAATGTGCGGTCATTTTGTGCTCCACTGTGTGCCCGATGTGCGTCTAGATGGATGTACTTGGATGACCAGACCCTGTGTATTCAGACCAGCTCGTCGTTCGTCTACGGAGCGGTGCCCATAGGAGCCAGCATCTATGTGGTGGGAGACCTGGACACGGGTCAGTACACACGCGCACGCACACACACACGCACACACACACACACACACACACACACACACACACACACACACACACACACACACACACACACACACACACACACACCCTATAGTCTGCTATCGGATGTTAAAGACTCTGGGTCTCCTATCCTCATCTAGCCAATGATGCACTGTTTTCCTAAGAGGTATTTGATGGCAGCACAAGCTAGCCTACTTTTTTGTAAGTCGCTTTCAATAAAAGCATCTGTTGGTTGAATGCCCTAAATGTAAATGTAACAAATCGTTTTCTGTTTGGGAACTGCAGAAAGTGTGTCACTACCATTACTTCTATCATTTCTTTGTGTAAAACCTAACTCAAGTTCCCTGTAGTCTGAATACTATATATTGCGCTTCTTCGACCAAAAACAACGCTTTTGTTCCTTCTCTATTTAATGGCACAACACAAGTACCTAATGCATTTCAAGACCTTAACATTGAACTGAGCTTTGACATCCCTCCATGTTCCCCAAGACCTTAACATTGAACTGAGCTTTGACATCCCTCCATGTTCCCAAGTTTCCCCCTCTTACATCCTTAAACAGCTTTCGATCACCCGTTGTTGCAATATTTCCATCCCTTTTTTTTTTCTGGGATACATTTAGAGGAAATCACGTGGATTATCAACCCCGCTCGCTCTGTCTTGTCCCACGGCAATGTGGACACCTAGTGGCCATGTTCCACATGTCTGCATTCCAAACTTGAGTGTTCACCATTCGTAGGAAATGCCCAGCCTAAACTGAGGACGGGAAATGGAATGATGGGCTTGTGCAATTTCCAGATCAATTAAGAGCTAAAATGGACCATATTTATCCAGAACTATGATTGCTATGATGCGGCGGATAATGGCCGCTTGTTTGCTGAATGCTTCCTTGGATCCCTGCCCTAACCTTGAACAAACAAAATCAGTAGCTACCGCAAAAACCCTAATCACTTAATTTCAACTCTAACTTTATAACCGAGCGGGACCACCTCGAACAGATAACACAAACATCATGTCTTCATACCTTTTGCTTAACCACATTCTAACCGGATTCATTCCAAGACTTGATGACATCAATGATTAAATGTATGTGTGTGTGTATATGTGTATATATATTGGATACATATATATATATACACATATACACATATATATCTATATGTATGAATATGTTGTCCTCCACCTTGCAGGCCGAAGCTTCGACTACATCCGGGAGTTCAGGCGCAACACGGGCACGTGGCACCGCACGCAGCCCATGCTGCCCAGCGACCTCTACAAGACCCAGTGCACCGCCCTGCGCATCGCCAACTGCCGGCTTTTTAGCCTGCAGCTGAAGCAAGGCATGTTCCGCATCCAGGTGGCCCAGGCCGCGGCCCAGCGGCTCTAGGGCCGGGGGGGGGCCGGGCGGGAGGGGGGGGACCCAGAACCTGACGGCGATGCGGCTGCCGCCGTCTGGGACCCGGGGGGGGGGGGGGGCGGGGGGTCTTTGGAGGGAACACTAATGGTACACTCGGTTGTCTTTTTTATTTTTTATTGTTGAGTGTTGGTAATTGTGAGTTACTCTCTTGTCTTTTTTGTGGAAAAGTGTTTTAATTTTTTGTATGACGCGGCTGGTTCTGTGGGAAAGGATGCCCCCTGAGAGGGTTTTTTTTGTATGTTCTTAGAACTGTTTTAATACGTTGTGGTTCATTCTAACACTGGCCTTAAAAGAAATTTAGATAAAAAAATCATCAAAAGCAACATTAAAGATAATGTTGCTTTTGATGGTTTTTCTTGAATTTTTTTTTCAGAAAAGGGATTTGAGCTTACTACTTTATTTTACATATAGACGACGACGTACAGTATATATTTACTTGTCTTCCTCGTTCCTCTGCGGAGTGGGCCATAGGTTGCCACCATGTCCGTGCATGGTGGACACGGGGCGGCCGACACTTGAAATCACACGGGGCCCAGTATTTACAACACTAGTCCTACTGCAGCCATATATGTACCTCGCTCGACGCTGCAGCCGGCGACACCTCAAGTGACACGATAAAGCACACATGAAACATGCAACCCCCGGATACGCCTCCCATAGAGGTTCAACACCGACCGCATGTGAGGGGTGAGGGGGTTTCGCTCTGTGCTGATGTGTTGCCAGCTCTGTCGGTCCCTCCTCTCCTGTGGTCTCCCCCCCCTGGGGTCTGCCTGTGTGTGTCTCTCTGTCCAGGCACAGCGGACAGGCCCCCGGGGTCAAAAATAGATGGGAGCACTGGTGGTTGTGGGAAGGGAGGGAGGGAGAGAGAGGGAGGGAGGGAGGGGCGGCAGCGATGGCAGCGACGCGACAACACTCTTAAGTATTTGGATGTCTCTCTGACCTCTTGACCCGGCTTTTCCAGTCAGTGTGGACGGTTTTGGCATCCATTGACTCCCCCTCCCCCACCCACCCCCACACACGCCATTTGTTCTGTTAAGAGTTACAGCTGTTGCTGTCGCCCATCCTCAGAGGCGACACATGTTGGGTGGGTGGGTGGGTGGGGGTGGGGTCACACACTTAGCAAATGTACAATAAATACACAGACACACAACTCACAGGGGGTTAGATTCGGTGTGACCTGGCAGTACACGCTGTTGCCCAGCACGCGCCTGCAGCCTGTGTACACACGTTGCTTGATACTGTCGCCAGGCCGCCAGGCATTTACAGTCAACACTGTAGTTTCCCCTCTCACAGGCCTGAGAAGGGCTTATCTGTGGCACAGCGTCATCGGCGTCATCAGTCATGTGCTGTTGCTTATGATGCCCTTGCAACACACTCAAAACCCCACCGCATTGTGGTGGGAGTGGCTGCTCTAACGCACAACGTTAGGAGTCACTTTTTTTTCGTACAGCTATTGTTGACACATTTTGCATCCGTTTCACAACGCGTTTGCAAGCGCTTCTGTCTGCCAGGTTCATACGTTCTCTGCCCCCCCCCCCCCGGACTTTGTAGAGGTTGCTGTAGATTTCTGTGGTTGGCTCCATGTCATTGTGTTTAACTGAGATGGAATGGAAATTCATCAATACAGTGGTTTGACCAAAAGAATTCCCTTTGATACATTTGTGATGGAAAAAGTATCCAAATATATATACTAATGTTTGTTGTGAAATCTACATGCATTTGCTATTTGCTTTATTTTCAAGTTCTTTTTTTTAAGACTAAGATCAAAACACAGATGCCTGTTAACATGAATGACTTTGAAAAATACACGTCTGATACACAATGAACTGCATTGTAAATGTTTTTATTTTATTTTTATTTTTTTATGGGACCGAGTGCATCTCTCCAAGATGGCTGCCGTCAGAGCGAGTTACTTCAGACAGGCGTCCCAGATGGTTAATGTTGATGGGTACGCAGAGTTCAAGTCCAGGCGTGCGTTTCGCTGCGGGATGGGAGGGATTGCAACACAACAGGATTTCTGAACCTAATCAGGATGGGGATAATTTGGTTAAACCGAGTGGCTCTCATGACGGTGCCGTGTAATTCAACTAACGGGGGTCCCGGGGCCGTCACACACACACACACACACACACACACACACACACACACACACACACACACACACGGGGGGGGGGGGGGGGGCACGCTGGGAAAAACCGGGGCGATATCTGCCCCTTCCCCTCTCTGGCGGCATCCTCCGCCTGTGTCACATGCGCTGACACATGTTCATGCGCATAATGCAAACACGGTGTGGGAGTTTGCCTTGTGCACATACGTTCTGAGGAGGCGGCGTGTTGTTTTTTTGCGCTCCGGGGATAATCTGTAGCGCGTGTTGGCCCCCGGGGGCCTGACATTAAAGAGTCATATGTTTCTTTTAGAAAAGAGTCCAACCTTATTCTATAGCCGCCTGATAACAGAACACAATGGCGGCGCTTTAGTCGGTGGGATTTCTGCTGAGGCTCCGGTTTTGTTTTGGCCGCATAGGAACTGGCAAACGGCGTGGCCCGGCTATGGCCCGGCTATGGCCCGGCTCTGTCCCCTGTACTGCAGGGACGACCCGAATGAGAGTCCAATGCAGTTCAGGGTCATGGGTTCACGTGTGCGTTTGGCCTAACGTGCATGTGCTTGGGGGGGGGGGGGGGGGCACAAACTCTTGTAGAACAGGCTAAATCCTCACAGGCTCAAGTTAAGACGGCACTCAAACCTAGGTCTTTGGGGCCAAGCCAAAAACAACGCTGTGCTTGTTGTAATTTCACAGGGAATATCTGCAAGCATGTCTATGATGGTTATTCCTTGAACTCTGAACTTTCGTCAACCTTCACATTGACTAAATGTTGACACAGTTTTAAGCCAAGCGTAGCTGTGGGTGGAGCAGGGTGGAGGTGTGGTGGCCAAGGTTTTTGGAGTGCCTTCAGTGTTATTGGTCTAAAGAGCAGACTTATGGGGGCTGGAGGGAGAAATGTGGACACGGAAGAATGTCTTTCCAAGAACTGTGTTCATTTCACAAGCACACAAAAAACCTCAACAGTGTGGTTTCCACTCTTTCCAAGATTTATATATTTATTTAGTTTTATGGATGAGTTGCCTACTACTGATGTACAGTTTTATCGCATAGGTCCTCTTCAGATGTGTTTCAATGTGTGTCAGTGTTGGTATATAAGCCAATACTTGCCAAAATGTTTGCCCAATAAGTTGCTCTGTGATATGTTGCATTGAAGACAAAGCCAGCATAACTATGTCACGCTTATTGTCAAAATCCCCTACCAAGCATCCAAAAGGGAACATTCTATATAGTACTAGAACTTTTTTTTTGTTGTACAGCGGACAAAAAACTCAATATGAAACAGTTTTGGCTGGTTCATTGAGGAGGGCATTAATAAAAAAAACCTTCCAAACAACATTCATAATAATAATCCAGCCAGTCTGGTTATGTGATATACTGTTGGTATTGCCTTGTTGATAGAAAGACAAAATGAGATGTCATTAATACAAAACAAGATGTTAAAGGTCTTGTTTGAGTATTTCAGACATAATGTATCTTAGTTAAAGCAGATCCTTACTGTATTGTTCAGTTATAAACTATGCCCTAGACTCGTATAAAAAAAAGTTTGAAAAAAAAAAAAAAGTAACTAGACTATTAAATGTAGAATTGTTCCCATGTGTGTAGGCCTACACTACAGTTGAATTGATTGGAGAATCGCAGGTGTTGTGTCATCAATTGCCATGGCTTGAAAATGTAACATAACATTTGGAGCCATATTTAACAGACGCCATCCTCATTCATCACCAGTCTTGGATGCTTGGCTAGTTTCATGTTCTTGTGAAAGAACATTTGAACGAGATCTCTTTTGTTTATTTGTTAGATGTAGGAATACATATAATTCTTAGATAGAATACTTATTCAAGCACTACAACAAATTGGCTCTGCATTAAGCTGTATCCAAAGACCGATATAAAAAAGCCTTAGGCATACACGCAGTATTTTAGCTGTGACATATAGTGTCCTGGAAGGCGCCCCCAAATAAAATGTATTATTATTATTATTATTATTATTATTATTATTATTATTATCATTATCATTATTATTATTACTCCAGTTTTTATCCCTTATCTCTTGATGTCAGCATATTACTGGAAATGATGCAATGCCACCTATCTCACATGTTTATGTTTGGGAATGTAATGGGTCCAATAGTTCTCAATCACGTCAGTTAGATGACACATGTGTTATACATAATACACGCACAAAGAGGGTTTTTTTGACGTGTTTAAACAGAACTACTGACTAATCAGTCTGACTTTCCAAAGCGCCGTTTATTTTACATCCATTTTACCTTCATTTTAATTGACAGTAAGGGGCTGTATTCTTATATGTACCTTATTTTGAACTGGAAGCCAGATACTGTCATTATTGGGAGTTTATTCAAGGTGGTATGCCTATAAATAGGCATCAGCCAACGTAGAGGCCTGTGAAAAATGGGCTCTCAATATTCATAATTCGGTTAAAACAATATTTAAACAACGTGGCTTAAAAACTTAAAGTGGACTCATTGTAGGCCAATAGGACCTACTTGAGATCTGGACTTATCAATCTAATTCACTGAGTTTGAAAATGTCCCTCAGAGCGCTTATCGTTGAACAAAATCTGCTCGCCGTGTTCCGGTGAGTCGAGTACATTTATTCACTTCCTGGGGTTGTTCGTTCGAAAACCCTTCTTTTTTTATTACTCAACGTTGCCGCGGCGCCCAAATAAAAATGTCCATGGTATTTCTAGAGCATTTCTAGAGGGGAGTCACTGAAGTCATGCGCCCTCCCTCCTCCATTTTTATGTTCAAGGGAACCGTGCTCCCCCCCCCCCCCCCCCCCACACACCGCCCCGCCGCCCCGCCGCCCCGCCGCCCCGCCGCCGATCTCGCTCGGCAGACGGTCGGCCGAGAAGACGCACTGTCCGTCCGCTCGCCTCCCCATTGACGTCACTTCAGGGTCACGTGCACAACAAGGGACCAATCCGGACCGCCCCGTCGGAGGGCTCTGTTCCTATACGAAGATAGGAGAGAAGACAGAAAAAGGAACCGTGCAATAAACCTTTAATGACCAAATACACGAAGAAACATCACGCGTCGCCTTTGGATTTTTTGGCGTTTCCCCCCCCCCTCTCTCAACACGGAGTATATTTATGTGATTATTGAATTGTGCCGTTTGGACTGCTGTCGCCGGATGGTTGAGGCCATGGCCCGGACATATTGAATAGCTCGTTGGGGGGAGACGCGCACCGTGTAGACAATTCACGGGGCATTGTGTGGATAAAAATGGTGGAATATATGCATTGTCTGCGGTTATAAATAGCGTTGTTCGTCCCGAAAACCTGCCATTGAAGACGTTAAATGGCGTTTCTATTTTTCTCCTGCCGTGTCTCGTTTTCGCCCCCATTACTCCTTCAATAATCGAGGTCGTGTAGCGGTAGCTCGGGTCCCCCAGCTTGGTCCGACCCTATTCGCTTCTTAATGTACATTTAGGCTACCTATCCTGGTGTCAGTGACGGGTGTTTTTTTTATTTTATTTCCAATTTTGACTGAACTAAAGAACCATGGATTTCAACGGCAGCGGCGGGGGCAACGAGCTGCACAACAACCAGTTTTATCAGTCGGAGGAGAACAAGCCTTTACTGGGGGAGATGTCTGCGCCCACGGCACCGGAGGGCAATAATAATAACAAGTTGGGCGCAGGGTCGTGCAAAAGAACCTTGCTTAATTGCAGCAGCGGGATGCGATACAAGTTGTTGCAAGAAGGAGACATTCAGGTGTGCGTGGTCAAACATCCACGGACATTTCTCAGCAAAATCCTCACCTCCAAATTCTTACGGAGATGGGAGCCCCACCACTTAACTTTGACAGAGAGCAGCCTGGCGTCGGCCACGGTAAGACAGACTCCCAGTGTCCTTGCACAGCGTTGTATTGTGATATGAAATATGTTGGTCTTTTGGCTAAACGTGGTACGCACGGAGAGATAACGCGCGCCCATTGACGCAGTATTTGAGAAGGGAATGTGAGTGACTTTTCATGTTCCATTTGCTGATAATAGAATCGCAACATTGTGGCAGAAACCCCCCCCCCATCCAGAAAAAAAGCTGGTTGCTTTTGTTTTCTGTATGCTAAATCAAATCTCGATTAGATGCAACAGACACGCATACTTTATTCAATACGGCAACATTAACATTCATCTATATCATACAAAAAGACGGACATATTGTTCTTCCAGTCGTGCATTGTTGTCACGGATTCTACAATGCTGCGAGGCATTAGGCCTGTGTTGTTTTATTGGGAGTCCTCGAATAGTACAATACATACAGTAGGGCATGGAGCCTGCAGATAGTGTTACCGTTGTGTCCTTACTCATGGCAATATGCAACCTATTACAACTGCATCGTTTCCAACAAGTTTGACATCTTGACTCTGTTTGGCCTACGGTCGAAACACATTTTCATCCAATATAATTATAGTCGTTTATGACAACGGGTTGTCATTCTTAGATGACATGTCATCTTCTCCTCCTGGCTACATGAACACATGTATAATAATA
This sequence comes from Urophycis tenuis, assembly GCA_036785325.1. Taxonomy (NCBI): domain Eukaryota; kingdom Metazoa; phylum Chordata; class Actinopteri; order Gadiformes; family Phycidae; genus Urophycis; species Urophycis tenuis. The sequence continues at coordinate 9,735,613 of JAXIVH010000013.1, forward strand.
TTAATACGAATAATAATGCTGAGCTATAGTGTATGTATATGATAGTGACTTTGGTAAATAATGCCACTAACTTATTAAAGTCTCCCTCTCTCCTGACATTCTCCGCTGTACATGCTCATTGTTTTATTAAGGCATCAATGTGGCTTTTCTTTAAAAAAACAGATGGCAGTCACTACTCCACTCCCAACATGTATATCTGTGTGTGTGACAACACAACCCACCAGCTGTTCACATTATTACACTGGAAGGGGATGACTCGCTGCAACACGCAGTGGGTCGATATCATATCGAGCTTAATCACTTCCTGTGGGGGCCTGGCAACTGCTTGTGAGCTGACTGACTTGCCTACCTATGGCTGGGGTGTGGACTGCCGAGGAAAAGCCACAGGCTCATTCCTTCTCTGGGACTCAAAAACGCAATTTCCATGATGAGGAGGATGATCACATAGTGCATTGTACTACACACACACACACACACACACACACACACACACACACACACCCATGGCTCACCTGGGAAGCCTTGTCACGTCTCACACACTTTCAGCAAATCTCAACGCTTCCAGCAATCGCAGCTCGTCATAAGCTTCTGCCTGAAACAGTTACTGGGTGTGTGTGTGTGTGTGCCCGTAACGACTAAACTGTATATTCTGTGTTGACGTCACTTCACAGGGATCCATTTTACGACATCCAACTTTTTTTTTTCCTTTTTTCTTTTCTTTTTTTAATTGTCTGTATCTGGCGATGGCCCCCCTGTGGGAGGCCCCCTGTGTGTGTGTGTGTGGTGGTGGGGTGGGCATCCCACACTCAGGGACCACCAGCCTCTATTGCGCAAGTCTTTTGTCTGCGCCGTGTTGACACTAGGGCAGACGAGGGCGACCTGTGCACTTTGGACGCTGGAGTCGCGTTCTGAGTCAGTGACCACGATTCATCGGCGAAACCAAGAGGGGAAAATTGTTTGTCAATGCATTTGTGTCCTTTATTTCCCCCTGTTAAACCGAAACCATGGAGCTATGCGGGCCGGCAGTAGCCGGCGCACAGTCTCCGGCGACAGCTTCAGTCGTTGGAGTGTCAAAGGTGGGTTTTGTAGAGACGTTGACGTTTTCCCCCCAGGAAGGCGATGAAATCCCCCAAATCTAGGCGAGATCCCCGAGACGGTGGCATATTTCTCTCTCTCCCCCCCCCACTCCTTCGTTCTTTTATGACTCCTACTCGTTGAAATCAGGGCTTTCACGGAGACGTGGCAGCGAGAGCTTTATAACACTCACTTCAAAGCCTCCGTACTACTGCTGAGTCTGGCATCAAGAGTCCCTGGCTCGCCCACCCTGCTCCTTGGCTAGCTAACCTCAGGGGCCGGGCCCCCGGTCACACTCACCCTTTATATATTAAACAGATGAAGGGGGGAGGGGGGGGGTCCTGTCCCAATCCGCATGTCCGTATGGCACCATGCTGGATTAAAGAATGATAGCTCTACATTTTTTGGTTGTGTTTTTTTGGCATTTATTTCTCAGCGGAGACGAACGCCTCGGGTTGCGTCTTATATGTCTCACAGACACACCAGAATACTAATTTCACTTTCATTGTATGGTGTTATTTCACTTTCATTTTATCGTCTTATCTTACTATAATTGTATTGTTCGGAGAAGCATCCTATTGTCGCCGTGCCCAGAGAAGGCAGCTCACTGATATCGGTGAGCTGGGACCTGTCCACTGATATTGGTGAGCTGGGACATGTCCTCTGATATTGGTGAGCTGGGACATGTCCACTGAAATTGGGGAGCTGGGACCTGTCCACTGATATTGGTGAGCTGGGACTTATCCACTGATATTGGTGAGCTGGGACATGTCCACTGATATTGGGGAGCTGGGACATGTCCACTGATATTGGGGAGCTGGGACCTGTCCACTGATATTGGTGAGCTGGGACATGTCCATTGATATTGGGGAGCTGGGACCTGTCCACTGATATTGGTGAGCTGGGACTTATCCACTGATATTGGTGAGCTGGGACCTGTCCACTGATATTGGTGAGCTGGGACATATCCACTGATACTGGTGAGCTTTCCACTGATACCGGTGAGCTGTGAGCGACAGGCTACAACAATACAAGCCGTGAGGATCCCAGAAACACAAAACCCGGGGCTAAACGAATAGCCCCGGGTTCCACCACACGTTCCCCCCCTGCGTACGCACCAAAAAACCCAGCGGGTCGGGACACGCAGGGTGACGGCAAACGCGGCGGGGAGCAGCGGAAGGGTTCGGTGTCTTCCTCCAGGACCCGCCTGCGACCGGGCCCAGGTGAAGCCCAGGTGGAGCCACCACAACACAGGCACCCGTGGGGAAGCCGCTCTCTCCCTTTTGCGTCTCTCTCTCTCCCCTGGCTCCGCGTTATGCGTTAGGCTGGCTGTGGCACTTCAAAAGGGGCTCAAAGAGAGTAGTCAGCTGACCCCCGCAGACACACACACACACACACACACACACACACACACACACACACACACACACACACACACACACACACGCACACTGTACCACAGAGTTTATTGCTCCGATAGGCGGGCTGTATAAGCAAGCGGCCTGGTTAATAGAATGGATGACCTCTTTTAAAGTTTGGCCCCTTGTTTCTGGTAATTCATGGATGTGTGGGTACAGGGCCAGGCTTTCTGTCCCTTCATTCTCATCCCATGGACAGACCATCTCTCTCTCTCTCTCTCTCTCTCTCTCACACACACACACACACAGGTCCTATGTGTGTCCATGCGTTACGTTCCAGTGCACTGTACTGTGTCCAACAGGTGCCCACACAAGGGAACATAGCAACAAGAATTACAACGCAAGACTTTCCGGAAATATGTGTTTAAATATCATAGTGAGACACTGAGTATTTCCCAGCAGCCTTCATGGACAAGCTAAACAAACTTGCATATTGGTATTGTCATTATTTTCTCTAGAGGCAAATATGCAAATCATTTTTCCATATGGAAAACTGAAAATGAAATATCTGTGTGCTGGCAATGTGCAAAAAAGAATGATACCCTGCATCATGTTGTTAATTAATATCCTTCATATGATATTGAATACTTTCAATTTCAGTCAGTTGTTGCATACACATAAAACAAACATGTGAGACGCCCTGACCATAAACACACACACACACACACAGGCAAGGGCGTAACTTTGGGTCTACCATTGGGGGGGTTAAACTTGCGGCATATTTATTTATTTAATCATTTTCTTGTGTAAAAGATAACATGCTAATTTGCCCTTCCTGTATTGTGTTACTTTGACTGATTTAGGCTACTTAACGTAAATGCAGTTGTTCCCTTTCATCTTTGCGACTGCACGAAGTACAGTAGGGATCTGTTAGAGAAAGCAAGTTGGCCAGGTAATACCAAGTAGTGGGGGGGGGGGGGGGGGGGGGGGGGGGGGGTAGGCTACATTACAGATGATTAAAACACGATACTATCTTGCTGGCAAATGAAATGAATAAAGAAAACAAACAAGTTATTCATTCAGAATCTTTCATATTTTTATTAATCTGAATGATGTTATGATATTGGGGGGGTTATATTAGTGTGATCTGATTTTTGCGGGGGTCATGACCCCACTAACCCCCGCAAATTACGCCCCTGCACACAGGTGACAGGGAGGAAGGAAGGAATCAGCTCTTCCTGTGATATGTCACTACTTTAAAAACGAAAACCCGCCCGATGGGTTTTTCTCCACCCTGTATTTAACTTGTTCCGCGTGCTCCTCCGGCCTCTCCAACTTTGCCCGTCGACTCTGCGTGCGGCGAGGGCAGGCGGGCGAGGCAGACGAGCAGTCAGGCTGCTGCTCTGGGAGCGAAGCCACGCGTTACAACGTGGACGTGTCGGCGAACAGGAAGAAAGCCCGGCGACTATCTGGTCGGGACTCAAAGCGACCCCGTTGATAGTTGTGAGCGAGGCCCCGCGTTGTTCCATTATTTATATATCGGCGGGTATACGATCCCGCTGTGCCGCGCGGCCCAGTGGAGCGGCGCTAATAGACGGTCAGTTGACTGTGGCGAATGGGGGCACTCCGGGTCAGTCTTAAGACCCCACGTCAGCTGCAGCGTGTGTCAAAAAGCTCGCGTCCTTTGATTGGTGTGTGTGTGTGTGTGTGTGTGTGTGTGTCACACACACACACACACACACACACACACACACAGTCTCTGATGGTGAATTTAGGGACGAGACAGAGCGTCTGTGTTGGCGTGTCAACAACGGAATCGCCAGGCTTTGATGTGTTTGCTGTTGCTCGACGTCAGCGCACGCATGTTTCGTGGGGAATCCACATCCCGTGGCACGCAGGGGCATTTTTTTTTTGTTTGGACGGATTGAACCGTTTTTTTTTTGTAAAAAAAAAAAAAAAAAAGGGAACTGGGGTGCGTTGTCTCGAGGCGAGGGGTGGTGGACTTGTGTATTAGCAAATCAAATGCGTGCGTTTCCATTAAGCGTGTGGACGCGAAACCGAGAGCCGCGTGTAATCCCGCGTTGCCCAATGTGGTTTTAAGTGGATGTTTTGAATGGACGGCCACATGTGCGTCTTCTCCGTCCAGAGATTTGTGGATGCCCTTGTAGTCATGTGCTGTACCTGTTCCAGGTGTTGCCATCAAGCTGCTCCGCTTCAAGACGCCGACGCTCGTCATCTCATCTCATCTCGTCCGGTACGACGGGAAGGATGACGAAAAAATGAGTCGATTGCGGTTTCATTCTCAAGGCGCCCATGAGTAACACACGAGTGATTGTGTGCACACCTTGGTTTTTTTGTTTGTTTTTTGTTGGGTTGTCCAGAGATATGTGGTTCCCGTTTATTTTCCCCATCCCTTCCTTTGCGTGCCTCGACCTGCACCGGCACACTCAACCCGGGGTGGGTCGGTGGGCGCGTGCGTGTGCGCACGTACGTATGTGTGTGTGTGCACGTGTGGGTGCGCGCACTCGTGTGAGCGGAGCAAATGTGAGGCGAAGAGCGAAGAGGCTCTTTAAGCGTAACTTTCGCCACTCGCCCGGTAACCAGCGGATACTATTTAAGCGCGCCGAGCTGCCGGCCGCGCGTTCACGGCCTCCGACCGCCGCCGTGGCGACGGCCGATGTCGCCACGCTCGTGTCGCCATGCCGATGTCTGGCGACAGAGAAGCGAGCGGAGCCCGGCAGAGCAAACAGAACGCAGCAGTGTTTACAGGTGATCAGGTGTTTGCCCGGAGCCCGAGGCGGCGGGGGAGAGCCCCAGAGGCTCGGTTTACACGCGGTCGCCGCGGTGACTCAAGTGCGGAGGCCCGAGAGATGACGCAAAGAGGACGGACACGAAACGCGTAACGACACGCGGGCGGACAGACAGACAGACAGACAGACAGATCGATTTGTTTCGTCATTCGATGTTGGTCACAGGACCATGTTGTCTGGAAGAAGAAAAAAAAAGTTGCAGGACCAGACTAGAGTTAGAAAAAATATTTTGCCGTATTTGCTGCCAGTAGTAATTGATTTGTTTTGAGAGCTGTCCTTTGGGAGGGAAGATCACTTTGGTAGATAAACAGCAAACGAAGGGTCCGGCCTGTCTCCTTTTTTTTTCTGTAGGCTAGGTCTGGTAACGCTATGGCAATGCTGACTAATCTCAGACACACTTTCCCCCCATGTACTCACTAACTCACTCACAAAATGGCCCTAGAAAGACTGGAGGCTGGCTTCCAGGCCTAGGCACAGCACTGTTCAACAAATACTGGATCCTCCCAGCATTGTTTGAACAACGCAGCCATTAAACAAAGATTTGAGTAATAGTCTGGAATGATAACACTCCCTGCCATATTAATTTATTGTATTTGGAACAGACCGGAATTTTAATCCTTCTCACACACACACACAAACACACACAAATGGGAGATCATGATGAAGGAGTCAAAGAGATTTTAACCTATGTCTTACAGTTTTAATTGTCGGTGTTTTGAAATGCAGATTTCTGTCAAGTATTTGGACACTAACATTATTCTAGATTTTATGTACATAAACATATACACTGTTTATCACGATAGTGTGTTTACTTGTACTATTGTACTTTACAATCTAAGTAACTGCTTTTCATCAAGAAACAGCCACAATAGAATCGGTAAAGTTAAGTTAGATTAGAAAACGGATGATTGAAGTGTGTGTGTGTGTGTGTCATAAAACTGTAAAACTCAACAACAGAACAGTGAAATGAAGGAACACAAATGCAAGCCGCCCAGCGCTTGGGAGCGAAAGCCAAGGTTCGGCGTGTATGGGGGCAGCAGAGCCGTGAAGCGACAACCGCAGCCCCCGATCGACCGCGCCGCGTTGCACCACGTAAGCAGGCAATCTGTTACCAGGTCTCTGTAATTAGTTAACCAGCACATCTGGAGCGGGAGAGCGATCACTACTCACCAGAGACCCTGTCCCAAGAGTGTGGTGGCTGGTGTGCAACAAGCGGCTGTATCTTCACCCCCGTACCCCCGGAGGAACGCCTAACTCCTGTCGCGGTGGCGTTGGGGTTTGGGCGAGTGGGTGGGGGTGGCGGGGGGCGGGGGGGGAATCCCGGGCATGAGACCCAACACAAGAGCAAGGCAGTTAACAGGGTTGTGGGATTTGGTTCGGGGCGACAGCAGTGCGCAAACTATGCGCGTCGGTATCATTTCGCCAGCGAAGCGATGCCCGGGGGAAAGTTGGGGGTACAGCGGGCGGGGTGAGGGGGGGGGGGGGGGGGGGCATTGGCACATGGCAGAGGGGATACAAGTGTCAGATTGCACTTGCAGGAGAAGCCCTTCCTCGTGTCGGCACGACGGCCGCGTCGTTGGCCCAGAGTGCGGCGCTGGCGGGTTTCAGAGGCGAGGAGGCGGAGTCTGCCTCTTGGGTTCGATCACCTCAGTGTCGGATCAAAGCCCGTGAATGGGATGACTCTGTCATCCATGTGCTGATGACGGCTGCTTGAGCTCCGATCTCTTCGGTTTCGTGAGAGCAGTGCCGTGGCCCCCGTGAGGGCCGCGACACGCACACACCCGCAGGCACACACACACTCTCACACACACACACACATACACACACACACACACACATAAAATCTTTTGCATAGAGCCCCACAGTTTTATAATCCATTGTTATGTGGGTAGGTTTACAATCGTCGGGTCAAACACTGACACCAGCCTTTGTGAAACCAGAGGATGTATCGTTTGTTTACCGAAATTACATTTGGTTGTAGCCATGGCCTACAGCGCCTTATGTCGCACTAATGATAATAACACAAAGATGCTCCACAGGAAAACAGAAAACAAAGCCCTAATGAAGGGTTAGCTTGTTGCTGTTGTTATTGTCACCGTGTTATTGTGTTTGTGGAAAGGCGGTGGACCTTGTTGAGGTCTTTAACGGATGTTTTCTCGTGACCGCGTTCAATGTGTTAACGTGAGTATTGTCTCCGTCCTTTCACCTCATGGCCTGAAGGATGCATAGGCCGAAATGTTCACCGGAGACCGGCACATTTGTTATTTAGTTTTAATAAACCCAAATAAATAAGCCACTGTGTGCTTCTCTATTCAACAAAAAGAGAACTGGGGCCTCTTATCGCTCAGGGAAGTGATTCTCAGCAACGGCCATGTTGTTTGACCAGCAACGTCACAGATTAGCTCGGCGTGTTTGCGCCAGTTCCTTAAACACGCTGTGACTGGAGATCTTAGCGTGGCACACAGGATGTTGACATTGGTTTGGCATGGCGGCTGGTGCCTGGTTGGGCTTAACGAGGCACTAGAGCCCACCGGCCAATCCCCAGGAAGACGTGGGTCCCCCGGGGCTGAACTCTTCTGTTTGGGAACCGGCCCACTCGTTACTGAGAAAAGCTATTAGTTTTTGGATGACAGGAACGTCTGAAGTCTATCATGGTTCATTTTAGATGTTGTTGTTGTTGTTATTATTATTATTATAAAAAATATTAATGATTTTGCATTGCCCATTATCTTCATTTTCAGACCTGTGCCGTGTGTTATCTCTGTCATACAACGTCAACAATGTGTTTATTTATACCGCCGTATTATTAATACACCTAACAAGCAGAACACAGGAGCATGGCCGCCTGCTCCTGTCCAAACACAGAGCGCCACACTCGCTGTCTCAGTGTGACACGCCGCCTCTGCTCTGCCCATGACTAGGACTCCTCCGTCGCAGGGTTCCAAGTAAAAGGCCAGGCCCCCCCCCTGCGTCACCAACAGACTTATCTCTGTCTCCGTCCCTCCCACCTTATTAGTTTCTTACCTTGTCCTCTGCGTCGCGCTCACAGACACACGCACTTGTGTGTGTGTGTGTATGTGCGAGCCGCGTGTCTCCTGCTTCGACACGCCGCGGTGTGTGGCGATGAAGACCGTGGTCGTGTTTCGTCTCCTCCTATCCACCCCCCTTAGAGCTGTGCCCCCTGCTGGCCGCACGCACTCACTCCACCACGGCCAACAGCAAAATGGTGGGAGTTTGTGACAGAGTGGGGAAGCTGCAGGCACCTGTTGTTCTGGTGGGTGGGGGGGGGGGGGGGGGGGGCACACGATTCCAACTCAAGCCCCCCGGAGTGCTTTATGTTGAGCCACAGAGCGCGCAGTGCGGACCCCTCTGGCGCGGAGGAAAATGTAGACATTGTTGTCCCGCTGCTGGGTCTGAGGGCCGCCGGGGACACAGGGAATGTCCCTTGTCCGTCAACAACGTCTGTGCATTTAGAAAACAACAACAACAACAACAACAACAACAACAACAACAGCAGCATTTCTGTATGCCTTCACACCCGTCCTTCCCCCCGTAGACGGCAATAACGGCGGGGGGGTAAAAAAATAAAAAATAACACAAGACAACAAATGTCTGCATTTAGTTCAGTTGTTTCTATGGCAACACCGCAGCAAGGAGATGAGACGGGCGGAGCGCAGTGCCGGACGGACGGCGGTCCTTCTGCAGGACGGACGGAGACGCGGGGACACGTAGCGGGCGAGCGGATCAGGGCCGTAGACAAACGCCATAAGCACTCGACGAGAGGGAGAGGGAGGGAGAGAATACATGAGGAGCAAAGACAAAAGGGAGAGAGAGAGAGAAGGGTAGAGACAGACAGAGAGAGAGAGAGAGAGAGAGAGAGAGAGAGAGAGAGGGAGGGAGAGAGACGCAGACCCGCGCAGGCAATCACTGCACACGTTTGTGCAGGATGTAGTATCTATGGCAACCTATGTTAGTTGTTAGAATGTTGGCCTCTAGCCTTCTGCCTCTCCCAACAGCCTCCGCCGCGCAGACAAACACACACACACACGCGCGCGCGCACACACGCACACACACACGCGCACACACACACACACATGTGCGGATCAAAGCGTGGCCAACCCGCTTCCTTCCCATGTGTCCGAGGTCGGGCCTCGACAGACACGTGCGCCTCGAGGCACATGAGCGTGACACGCAGACACACACACAAGCACACGCAACTTGACCGTCGCGGCGTTATTACCATTTGGCCCAAAGCCATTGTCACATTTTCAATACAAACGCTGTTTGTATCGAACCACCGGGGCACAATGGGCCGCATACATGGTCCTGTTCTCCGGAGTGGATCATCTGCCCGATGGTGTGGAGTAAAAATATGAAGGGGGAGGAAGGGGGAGGGAGAGAGTCAGAGGAATAGAAAGAGGAAGAAAAGAACAAGCGAGAGAGTGAGAGGGAGGGAGGGAGGGAGGGTGGGTGGGTGGGAGGGAGGGGGGGGGATCTGTGGACATTCAGCGCTCCAGCAGCCGGGAAATTAAAGGAATAGAGTGTTTGTTCGATAGCGAGTGGGTGAGGGGGCTCCACACGGGAACTGGCGGTTTGTTTTCCCAGAGAGACAATGAGGGAGATCAACGCAAGACGGACGACTCAAACAACAACCACCGAGCGCCTCGGTTCGAGGCAGAGGCACCACGACACGCGCCGCCTCGTCTCTGTCCGTCCACACATCCGTCCGCCCGTCCGTCTTATCTCGTTATCTGGCTGTCCGGTTGCCGGCTAACTAACTGTGGCGGGCATCGTCGTCATCGTCGAAAGTTATTGAACACGGACGAAGGTCTTTCCACCGAACGTCGTGGGCGTGACTGAGCGTCGTCGCTGCCGCTACGCTACTTCGCGCGACCGCTGGCGGCCTGGGAAGCCAGTAGTACTACTTCATACCGCCGACACCTCTGTTTTAAATAAACACATGTGTGCCACGCCGCGGCGGTAAACACAGGCGCCGTGACACGTCACCGTGTCCGTTTCTGTGTGTCTGTATCGCTGCGGTGTGTCTCTCTCGCTCTCTGTTTCTCTCACTCTCTCGCTCTCACTCTCCCCTCCGCAAGCCCTCTCTCTGTTATGTACCAGTAAAGCATAGACAGAGAGTTTGTGTGTGAATTTGTTTATTTGTGTGTGCGTGCTGTAGACGTGTGCGTGTGTGTGATCCATCGCATTTGCATGACTGTTTCTGTAACGTCTCTAACGTGTGTATCTCTGTCCCCACCAGCCCACCGGCTACATGGAGACCACCCCTGTCCTACAGCACCATCGAGGACCTCCAGCTGCTGACCTGGGACAACGCCCCCAAGTACTGCGTGCAGCTCAGCTTCCCTGGAGGAACTGTCCTGCTGCAGGTAACGTGCGGGGCGGCGGGGGGGGGGGGGGCGGTGGAAGGGGCTGAC
>JAXIVH010000013.1:9747831-9752831 GCA_036785325.1 Urophycis tenuis
TCACCGCTGGTGGAAACCAAACACACGCCGGTCGAGATAAGGTATCATCGAGCTGGCGCTCGCACCGGCACCGCCGTTGGCACTTGTTGGTTCTCGAACGTGGCGTTTCCGACGCTCAAAACATCCGGGGAAACATCCGCCGCGTGACCCTTTGACACGCCAAGCCTCCCGCCTGGTGGCGGACTGTAGTCCACAGCCGTGGCAAAGTGCTGTTGTTCCTGATGCGCAATATGACAGCCCTTTTGTCACTGCGTCTCATGTAACCAACTTGTTTGTGTGTGGCCTGTCTGTGTGTGTGTTGTGCCTGTGTGTGTGTGTGTGTGTGTGTGTCTGTGTGTGTTGTCTTGTGGTGGTGTGTGTGTGTGTGTGTGTGTGCCTGTGTGTGTGTGTGTGTGTGTGCCTGTTTGTGTGTGTGTGTGCCTGTGTGTGCCTGTCGTGTGCCTGTGTGTGTTGCCTGTGTGTGTGTTGTGTGTGTGTGTGTGTGTCCTGTGTGTGTGTGTGTGTGAGTGTGTGTGTGTGTGTGTGTAGTGTGGTGTGTGTGTGTGTGCCTTGTGTGTGTGGTGTCGTGTTGTGATGTGTGTGTGTGTGTGTGTTGCCTGTTGTGTGTGTGTTGTGTGTGTGTGTGTGTGTGTGAGTCTGTGTGTGTGTGTATGTGTGTGTGTGTGTGTGTGTGTGTGCGTGCCTGTGTGTGTGTTGTGGTGTGTGTGTGCGTAGTGTCCAGTTGTGTCCCTGGTGTGTGTGTGTGGGTGTGTGTGTTGTGTGTGCCTGTTGTGTTGTGTATGTGTGTGCTGTGTGTGTGTGTGTGTGTGTGTCGTGTGTGTGTGTGTGTGTGTGGTGTGTGTGATGTCGTCTGTGTGTGTGCTCGCTGCTATAGGCTGCCAACAGCTACCTGAGGGACCAGTGGTTTCACTCCCTGCAGTGGAAGGTGAGTTTGCCGCGTTTAAACTATTAATTGATTTGTCTCGTCGCGCCTATTATGGGGGCTTTTAAGTGGGGCGGCCCAGCGCATAGCTACAAACCACACACAACGCACACGACTACTATACACACACAGCACACACACACCACACTCACACACACACACACATAAAACACAAAGATAAAGGCCAAAAAAAAAAAGAAAAAAAAGTCCTCCAGTATGTCGGTGCCAACCGCATGTCCCCCGCTCGGTACCCACACCACACAGAAAAAGATCTACAAGTACCGCAAGTTCTGAACAACCCCCAGCCGCTGGGACAGTGGTGCTGAAGGAGATTCCGAGGCGCTGGTGGACATGGCGCTGACCTCGCCGCTGCAGGACGAGTCCATCCACCAGGCACCGCTTCACATCTCATCTCCACCCTGCTGGCCGAAGGTACCAGGCCCCTATAAACACAGGGGGAAACACACACACACACACACACACATGCATGCGGGCGCTCAAAGACACACACACACATGCGCACACAGGGATGCACGCACACACACACACACACACACACACACACATGCGGGCGCTCCAAAGAACACCACACACATGCTCACACAGGCAAACATGTGCGCACGCACGCACACACACACACACACACACATGCACATGCACATGCACATGCTCACTGGCAGCCAGCCCTGAGATGAATGAGCACGTGGCTGGATTACGATGCAAGAAGTCAACCCAGTTTGGGGGGAGGCAGCGGGGGGAGGCTGTGTTCTCGATCCAGGGACGAAGCGGTAGAAACGTCACCAGCACACTGGGAACACACGCACACACACACACACACACACACAGAGGCCAGGGAGGGAGACACAGTAGGCCTGGGGATGGGGGGGCCTCCTTTCGTCCCGTCTGCTCGTCCACTGTTCGAGTCTGTCGCCTAGTCGTTAGCGGTTGGTTCCTTGAGGGTGTCATGGATGTTAGGCAGTGGTGTGTTAGTCTGCTTGTTCTCTTCTGTACGTCCCTCGGTTTTTTGGCACCGTTGGAGGTTCTACACTGTCGGCCTCCTCTCTACGGGCCGTGTGTGTTTGTGTGAGGGCGTGTTGGCCTCAGGGCCGAGTTACCCCGATTTGTCGCCCGGTGTGTTCTCTCCAGGTCTGCCAGTATTGGGCCCGGGGAGGGCGGGGGAGGAATCGTCCATTTAACCTGGTGGTCTTTAAAAGGGCAGTGTCCGTTGGCACTAATTGTCTATAGACGCCCGCCGGCTCCTGGAAGGTTCTTACCTGTCCTTCCAGTTACAGGTTGTGGCCAGCAGGCGATTTTCTCTCCTCGATTTCTTCCTCTCCTGCGGCCGTACCCCTTCCTCCCCCGAATGGTGTGTCCCCTCCCGGGTAATTGGCCTGTTCCAGACCCAGCTGGCACTTGTGGGGGTTTTGGCCGCCAGCCCAGCTCGTCTCAAGGCTCCTCGACGCGGCTCGGGGGAGGTGTTGCAGAGCCCGGTCGGCACTGGATGGCCATGTCCTCTCAGGGGCGGACGCCGTTGTGTCGCTGATGGAATTGTGTCCGTCTGTGTGGCAGGGCCCCCCCCCCCCCCCCCCCCCCCCCCCCGCCCCCCCAGTGTACCCCAAACATCTGAAGTGTGTACCGCCTGCAGGACTGTCTGGAGTGGCGAGCGCAGCCTTCCCCCTTTTAGCTCTGGGCTCTTGAGTGGGACCCTCATGGTGGATTGTCGTAGACGTATCGTGAAGTCTCACCCGGGAACCTTGGCCTGGTTAAAGTTTAGACAGCCATCCCCACACTGGGAAACAACACAAAGCCACCCCCCCCCCCTCCCCCCCCCCCCCCCCCCCCTGGCTACAGCTGTGGCGGTGTGGTAGCCGCAGCTGGGTAAGCGGTCGGGCGTCAGGATATGGTGTGTAATCCAAGATTACCAGAACGTATCGGTGACCCCGACTGGGCTTCAGAATTGGGCCCTAAAGCGTCCATGGCAATACTACCGAATGGGGTTTCTGGCGGTGGTGGTGGCAGTGGTCCTCCACGGCAAACAAAATACAATAAACCGGTGTTAGGAGGACCTGTTCTGAGGTGTTCTTCTGCTCCCGGGAGCGCGGGCCTGAAGGAGGCGAGTATTGGCCAGATGTTGAACCTTTGACACACAGACGACTCCGGGACAACGGAGCGTTGGGTACAGCGGGGGGAAGGCTGTATTCCCGCTGCGCTGCGCGGTCCAGATCCGGCGGTGGAAACGCAAACCTGGCAACCACAGTTCCCAGTCCGTCGCCGTGTCCCCGGACTGGGAAGTCCCAGTGGTCCCAGCTGGTTCCATGAGGGTGACACGTATTTATTATTAGTTATGACCCAAGCGGCAGTGACGTTTTAATCGGCCTCGTTTTCCCTCGTGTTATCTCTGCTCCTTCGCCTCCCCTAACCCTCCCACTGCACCGTGACTGATGCACACACACACACACACACACACTTGCGTGTCTACATACAGCATCACGTGCATCCACACACACACTCACGTGTACCCGCACAACACTGTCATGTGTTTGACGCATTGTGTTTTCTGCCATGCCTTCGCAGAATACGAAACTCAACAGCCAAGATCACGAAAATATCATTGTGGTAAGCGCCCTCTATTCCCCCCTGTTTGCATGGCCCTTATTTGTTAACTTAGATTTCCCTTGTGCAGTGCACAGGGAAATGTGTACACACAGTGTTCTGTGTTTGCACATAAGTGTTAACAGATGCAACGCTTGCGAGTTAGTTTTGTCCCTAACCCCCGCTTTTCTCATCCGAACCTCTTAATGGTTCTTGATGTTTCTGTCCAGTAACACAAAGGGAGAAATTACATTTCCGCCGGGCCCTCTCTGACAATGAGACGTAATCAGCCCCTCATCAGGATCTTAGCGGTGGCAGAACAACCCACAGCCGGTCGCTCAGTTGCATTGCGGGTGTGTGATGTTGTGACGTGTTTCCATAGGCCATCGCTCCGCTCCTGGAGAACAACCACCCACCTCCTGACCTGTGTGAATTCTTCTGCAAGGTGAGTGGTCCTGGTGCTCTCCTCACTGCCCCCCCCCCCTCCCCCCCCCCCCCCCATCCCCGGAGCATCCAGAGATCCCCCAAACAGAAAACAGAAGCGGCTTATGGCCTAAACCTCACAAACAGTTCACTGGCCAGTCAGAAGGAAAACAATATTTCTCAACCGCATTGATTTCCTGTTTGTCAAGTTACAGCACCGAAGGGAAAAAAAGACGCTCCCTGTCATGTAAATGCATTTCTTGTGAAAAATGAATTAATATATTATGAATAAATGAAAGATAAATAAAGAATTGACATTGCTGGATTACATTGCTTGTGTTTTGCATGCAGAAACTTTTTTATCTTGTATCCTTCTCGGCTCTGTTGCAAACGTGTATACAGTGTATGCAGGGTCTGTTTGCGTTGTTTATATGGATACATCTTTATCTGGGCATTGGGTGGCTTCTTGAGCTGATGCCTCATGATGTGTTTTCCCTTCTTTTCTTTTTTTCTCGACAGCACTGCCGCCAGAGGCCGCGGTCAATGGTGGTGATCGAGGTTTTCACTCCTGTCGTCCAGAGAATACTCAAACACAACATGGTGAGAGGCCAGTGCGTTGCCAGCCCACACAGGCTAAGACCCCCCCAGGGTCATAAGTGTCCTTGTTCCTCTCCGCCGCAAAGCTGCGATTGCTATACAGCAGAAGCTCAACCGCGTCTAAAGCCGCCATCTTCCCAGTGAAGACGCGGCTGGTCTCTCGATTTGCATGCACCACCACGTATCAGACGCGCTTTCTTCGTGCTATTGTTTTAGATGATGGTGATCCAGACGCTCTTTCTCCATGTTGAAGATGTTTATTCCAATATAAAACAATAGGACTTCTTATTGGGTAGGTTGTAAACAAGAGACAACGGTTGGGTACTTTCCTTTCCTTCCAAAACAAAAATAAAACAATGTTCAGCAGACGGCCAGCGGTCAAAAAACTGATTGGCTGCATGCCTCAAACCAAGAGCAGCGCCGGCCCCATAGCCAACCCTAATATACTCAGGTGCTGCAGTCACCT
>JAXIVH010000013.1:9762831-9770331 GCA_036785325.1 Urophycis tenuis
CACGCACACACACACACACACACACACACGCACACACACACACGCACACACGCACACACGCGCACACACACACGCGCACACATGCGCTCACACACACACACACACACACGCACACACAGTTTTCATCTAGCCCTATGAGCATCATTCGTCATTAATTCACAAGACATGGATCTTAGCAGGATCTTGTTGTTTTTAGATTGGGGATTTTGTTAAGCCTACTCAGAGGAGTGCATTTATTTGGAACGAGTGACTGCATCAGTCAAGTGACTAAGAAAGGGAGCGCCCAAGAGAGGGACGAGCAATAACCACAAACGCCACAGTCGGCACGCCATACTTGCATTCGCGATAAAAAAAGAAACACAAAAACAACAAAGGAATAAAGGGTGGATTTGTCACTAACGAGGTGAAAATATACCCTGACTCTAATCGTGAGCCCTTTCTCCGTGCCAGCCATGAAGAGCCTCTGCAGCCTGAACATGAACAGCACCAAGCTGACCGTGGACACCTACGAGGACCTCAAGGTAACTAACGCCGGCTGAGTCACAGCATCACGCACACACAGAGCGAAACCTCTGCAGACACCAGGGCTTTCCCCTAGCGCTGGGAGGGGGGGAGCTGATCTGACATCCTCCCAAACACTGAGAAGCAGCACTCCTCCTGGTCCCCCCCCGTCCCAGAAGACCGCCTCAGCTCCAATGAGCAGCAGCACAGGATGAGCAAACGTCTCTCTGAGGAATTAGAGGAGGGACTTAGACACTGTGTGGCGGTTTTGTTTTTATGCACACGCTATTGTATCATGGTGTGTTTGGCATAGCC
Source organism: Urophycis tenuis (assembly GCA_036785325.1). Classification (NCBI taxonomy): domain Eukaryota; kingdom Metazoa; phylum Chordata; class Actinopteri; order Gadiformes; family Phycidae; genus Urophycis; species Urophycis tenuis. Next base: position 9,763,648 of record JAXIVH010000013.1, read on the forward strand.
CAGCGTGTTTTCCAAGCTGTTTCCATTCACCGATGTTTCTTGTGTAGGCTTTGCCTTTATACGAGTGTGCTCTGTGGAATCTCAAGTAGGAATGCCCTAGAAAATACACGAATGCAAGAACAATAATTCCAACCGATTCTCTTTTTTCTTAAATCTCGCCTAGGCCAAACTGCCAAATCTGAAGGACGTGGACGTCCGCTACACAGAGGCCTGGTGATCCATGATGCTCTCTCTCTCTCTCTCTCTCTCTCTTTCTCTCTCTCTCTCGCTCTCTCTCTCTCTCTCTCTCGAGTTCTACATACACACACGCAGACTTGCACACACACACACACACACACACAAACACACACACACACACACACACACATTGGTAAATACACCAATCAAGCTGTGTGGTGTCCTCCTGCCCTTCATCATCATCGTAATCATCATCATCATCATCACCACCACCATCATGGCCGCCGCCAGGCCAGCAGCGCTCCGTCGCCTCCCGCATATCGTCCGTCTGGACATCATGGGAAGGGAGCCTCCGTCCCCTGCAAGGTCACCCACAGCAAGCCCCTCGCCAGGGGCGCAGATGAACACTTTTTTTTTTTTTTTTTTACACACACACACACACACAGACACATCCCCTGCTGATCCGCGTGTGGACTCGTCTCCGGTGACATCATTATCAAAGGACAAGGACAACCCGCCATAATGGAGTCCTGTTGGGGCTCTGGACTTCACCCCCCCCCCCCCCCTCCTTTGTTCTCCTCCGCCCTTCGCAACACCAAGGCAGGACATCGTGGCCATCTTCCAGGCACGGCCCCCCCGGAACGCCGCGGCCCACCCCTGGATCCCTCCTGGACAATGAAGAAACCTGCACAGAGGCCACGTAGTGTCACCCTTCATGTCCCCACGCGGTGGCTATTGTTCTGATTGTTATTATTATTATTCCGTTTCAAAAGTCCTCCACGCCCTTGTGAGACGACGGCCAGATGAAGCAACTCACATTCCAGTATATTTTTCGATATGGTCCCCCTATCTGTTCCAGATGTAGCTCTCTCTCTCTCTCTCTCTCTCTCTCTCTCTCTCTCTCTCTCTCTCTCTTAGCCGCGACACAGATGATGTGTGGACAACTCATGGTCCTTTGAGGTTTTTTGTTTGCGGTTCTGATTAAACCCCGCCCCCCTCCTCTCATAGTTGTCAAGGACTACCGCGATGAAACGGACCCACTACAGGACGGTGCCTATTCCTCGTCAAGCTCACGCCGAGAGCACTCAAAACTAAACTCAAAATAATTTTTATCAACTCGGAACGAGCCTATTTTTCCAAGCATCTGTGGTTTCATATGTGGTGTGTTTCAAATATCTATATTATACTCGAGTCCGGACCCTCCCAGCTTTATCACGCGAAGAAGCAGGATTTTAGGACGCTGTGGACGCTGGTTGGGGGGTGGGTGGGGGGGACCCCAACAGACGACAAACGACAACCACGAATGAACAGATCGTTTCTTTCCTTTTAACTTTAGTAAACGCGTTTTCAGTGTAAATATGAAAAAATGAACTCCCGTGCTAATGGTCATGTAGCAGTGGCTGGGTGGTCTGGGACCGCCCTCTATTTATGAGTTCCCTTTTTAGAATGTCCTTTTAAAATGTTGTCCCTCGTACCATAACAGTTACCGTAACTCAGACCAGGCCCTGTTGTGTTTTAGTATTTTATTTTTAATTTTTATTTTTTTGCTTACTTTTTCTTTTTGGGTTGGGTTAGTTAACGGAGTGGACAGCCGACCACAAAAAACAGGAGGAGACGGTTCTGTACAGTCAATTGAATTGTATTGAATATTGTTCCACCGACACTTCTCCCCAGCTCAATCTTTGTACATTGTTATGTTGGCCGCAATTTTGGGCTACTTTATACAATTTGGGGGGAGGGGGCGGGGGGGTGCGACGTGGAAAATGATTATTTGGCCTTAGGAAGAACATTTGCCAAAAAAAAAAAAAAAGACTTTTGAGTCCGTCTTGCTTTTCTTTCAAGGAGCAACGTGAGTTTGCTCCCCTGCTTCGGTCTCCGGTGAGCCGGGGAGTCCGAGTGCGACGCTCGAAACCTCTGGAACATTTCACTAAAACCCCGCGTGCGTTTCCAGATGTGGACTGGACCACTGGTCTCTGGAGACGGACGGATGCTCCTTCCTGTGTGAGAAGGCAAGAGAAGACACGCGGGGTCTCTCGTGTTTCGAGTGGGAGAGTCACAATCTGTACAATAATTGTATTTATAGACGTTTTTTTTGGTTACCACAAGAAGCCGCGGCGGTTTGGTTCTGTTTGCCGGTTTCGTTTTTTTTTGTTTTTTTTTACTCACAGCGTAACACAAATATATTGAGGAAACGTTTTTCAAAATCTTTATTGGAGATTACCTGAAGTCAAGTCAATAATTCAACGGTTATAGCACTGAAAGTGTTTCCAAGCGGTTGAGGCATGTCCTGTTCAACCCATTGGGGTATCGGTCCCTGCAAAACACAAGTCCATTTGTTCCCTTTAAACTGTACGTTTTCTGATTCGAAAGTTGTGTATAGATACGAGTCCAAATGCTGACCTCGGTTAGCTTTCGTTTGAGGGTATGGTGTGTGATAAGGTTGCCCCCAGAAAATGTCGCAACACGACATTTGCGAACTGGCCCTCTCGAGGTCTTGTGTGGTTCGTATGCCCCGTGTCAGTGGTCCCAGTCGGGGGGGCTGCCAGAGTACAGTGGTGCACATGCTCACACTAACATGGCCACCACACGCAACCACGTTTCAAAAATGTTATGTTAGTTTCGTTCTTATTATTATGATTATTCATGTTTTCTTATTTATCAGAATTCTGTTGTCTGACACGGAATGGGTAACAGGACACAGAAGAGCTTGGGATGCCGTCCGCATGGGGTGTGACGTCATGTTACGTTGGGGCGCCCTGACACTTTTTTTTTGTTTTTTTGTGCGGCTGGATTTGTCAACTTTATTGTGACGGCCAACTTGGATCTGGCTTTAGGACCTCGTGCTCTTTTCGTATCCTGTATAATGTACATACAATTGTATATAACTCTCGCCTTCTTTTTTGCTCTCTCTCTCTATCCCCCCCCTCTCTCTCTCCCCCCCTCTCTCTGTCCAACCATATTTGGCTGCCTCCCCTCATCCTCTGAGTCCTTCATCTCCTGTCTTTCTTTGGTTCTTTTTCGCCGACCTCAGGCGGGCTACCGTTGCCTTTAGGATTTGAACGTGTTCGTCCATTGCTCGGTTCCATGTTGTTGTTTTTTGTTCATTTCCAAACACAAAGTGCACTGTAATCTCTGTCTCATTTATAAAGTTTTAAACGTGTAACATTTTAACAGCTAAGGTTTTTGTTTTCAACCTGTTTTGATTTCATCACTTCAAATCGTGTGTTTGTCTCTGTGTCGATGTGTTATTTTATCGTTTATTCGTGTTTTATCGTTTATTTGTGTTTTGTTTTATGGGGGGGGGTGGGGGTGGCATGTACTGTTTTTTTTGTTTGTTTTTTTAATTTTGTGCACCCTCTTTGTTTAGTTTTTTTTTAATTGTATTCTACAAAATGTTTGAAATATGGAAAAGGCTTTGGCCACCTGCTTGTCCGTGTCACTCGCGTAACGAACCACTGCACGCCACTCAAAACCTCCACCTGCTGGACACGTGTCGCCATTGCGCTCGTCTTCGAAGGGCACACCACGTTAACCCGAGGGCCGAGGCGTGGTGCCCGACGCACACAAACACAGAGAAACAAGACACTGCAGCAGCGGGCCTGTCCTTTCTCTGGCATGTCCCGCCTTCTCTGAAGCCCATCTGTTGGTGTGAGTTGGGGCGGGACGGATGTTATTACTGTATGGGGGGGAATGATTGTTATATTTACATAGATATATAACACAATCTTTTGTTTTTTGTCATATCCTGTGGAGCTCCAGATGCTTTGCTTCGGTGTCGCATCAGGGCCTCTTCTACCCACCGACCTTTCTGTCTCAGATTGTCCCCCCTGCCTGTCATCACACACACACACACACACTTTTTATATCTCCTTGTTGTTAGGGAAGAGTCGTTGGCTCCAGGGTTTGTTGAGAACTACAACAGAGCGGTAGTTGCTGACTGTGCTTTAGTCTTAATGGCAGGGTGGGTGGGACGGGTTCAGGAGCAGCGGTGGCAGACTGAAGACATAAAAAAACACCACCCTCCATCCATATCCTCTTCCCTACGATTCCCCGTCAGATATGCATCATGTTTTGTTTTATGGCGGCTGAAAAAGACTGCCTGTCACCCCTCTCTCTCTCTCTCTCTCTCTCTCTCTCTCTGTCTTTGATCTGCTTCTTGCTGAGTTATTATTATTATTGCTGCTGCTGCTGCTCCGTGGCTGTCGTAATAAGATAAAAAAAATTCAAAAGATTTTCAACAGGAAAAATAACAATGATGTGAAATAATTTCAATCAAAAATAAAAAAAAAATGTCTGTGAATATGGTTTCAAAGGTGTGAGATTGTTTTTATTGTTCCGTGTGCAGCTTGTGGGTGGTGGTGTTGAGGTGGGACCGTTGGTGCACGATAACCATTAGTAAGAGAGTAGATAGTAGATAACCAGTATTGACATCAAATCATTTGTTAGCGAGTAATCCGCAAGTGGGTCGAAATACATTTTAACTTGTTTATGAATTATGTTGAGCGTCACCATATTGAGCCGGCAGAAAAACATTGAAAAATCTTGTCAAAAGTGAAAAAAACAATTTGTACAGGAAATGTGAGAAAAATCACACGGGGAAATATAGCTTTCAGCAGAACTTCCATTGAACGTTTCGCTGTAAAGAAATGTAAGAGGTTCCTTATCCTACTGAAATTATCCTTAATTATCCTTATCCGACGGAAATTCAAAGGTGCCTTTTTAAAAGAACGACATTGTGAAACATTTTATTGAGACCATTGAAAGGTAATCATGGGAGCATTAAGAACACATCATGACTCCCATATTTATCAGGTTTTTAACAGGTATCATCTAACATAGTACCATGCCAGCCATCACATCTATCCTCGTGCCATTGACAGTGTCAATCTAGTTTATTTCACAGCACATGAACTTTAAAAATCTGAACAATTCCACACTCTTCCGAATGCTTGCGCAGAAGTGTGGGAATAGAATGACTATGTATTGTGTGTAGCAGCAGACTGTTCAATAGTATCGCTTCTATGCAATATATGGTATTGCACAGATCATGGTATCAGCCATCAATCATGTTAAGCATCAATAATTGGTACCAGAGGTAACCCTTTAGTACTTTAGCATCCAATGGTGGCTTACAGGGAGGGCCAGGTAGGGGGCTAGGCACCTTCCAGGTGGGAATAGAACCCAGAATCTTCTGGTGGTGATTCAAACACCCTAACCAATAGACTATCCTGTGTTAGTGGCACATTACATTCAGAGATGGGCTAGGCTACACTTGTCTATACACACACACAAACACACAGACACACACACACATAAACACAGACACACACACAAACACACACACCACACACACACACACATATACACACACACACACACAGACACACATAAACACACACGCACACACATCCTTCAATTCAAGATGCTCCCACACAAGTAAGTCGACTTCCAAAGACTTAAAACGCAAACAGTATCAAATATAGTATCAAAAACAAGAGAGACACAGAGCAAACGGGACGCTTTGCTGAAGACAAAATTCACACTGCTGTAAGCACAGAAGACAACACACACCGACCGGACGGGCGTGTTTGGTCTTGACGTAAATGTACAAGTGGATTGTTGAACAGGGATCCCAACAGAGTAGAGCAATGCTGCTGGTCAACTACGGTACTACAAATATGCATATATATGTCTAAATCTGAAACCAAATCTGAACCCAGCACACTGTTCTGTACTGGTCTGGGATCAGAGGAAGCTGCCCTTTAAGTGAGAAGAACTCGGTGCCCTGTGTGTGTGTGTGTGTGTGTGTGTGTGTGTGTGTGTATGTGTGTTAGCTGTGGTCCAAGGGGGATCTATTCCTCAATAGAACTTGCTGTTGTTGATTTTTTTCTCCTTGCCCCTGTAACACACAAACACAAAATACAACAGGGAGGGTAAAATATCAACCCAACCTAAAATGCATGCGCGTGTGTGTATGTGGATGTGTGTGTACGCGTGTGTGTGGCTGTGTGTGTGTGTGTGTGTGTGTTTGTATGTGTGCGTGTACGTGTGTGTGTGTATGCGTGTGTGTATGTATGTGTATGCGTGTGTGTGTGTGTGTGTGTGTGTGTGTGTGTGTGTGTGTGTGTGTGTGTGTGTGTGTGTGCATGTGTGTGTGTATGCGTGTCTGTGTGTGTGTGTGTGTGTGTGTGTGTATGTATGTATGTGTATGGGTGTGTGTGTGTGTGTGTCTATGTGTGTGTGTGTGCGGGTGTTCATCAGGGCAGTGTGCGTGGCCCCCTTACTTCAGTCTCTCGCTGCTGGTCTGCCTGGCCAGGCCGTAGCGCTGGGCGCCGGCGTGGCCATCATACAGGAAGGGCTCCGAGCCGGACGCCATCGCCGCCGGCTTCTTCTGCAGCTGGCAGGACGACGAGTAGAGCTCCTCCTCCGCTCTCTGGTGATGGGGGGGTCGGGGGGGGTCAGGGGTCAATACACACACCACCTCGTGACTTGTCGTGTTGGCGTCTC
>JAXIVH010000013.1:9775331-9782831 GCA_036785325.1 Urophycis tenuis
ACCAGGGACACAGTGGGGACACAGCGGGGGGACACCGGCGACACAACGGGGGGACACCGGTGACACACCAGGGACACACCAGGGGCACACCGGGGACACAGGGGGGACACAGCAGGGACACACCAGGGGGGACACCAAGGACACAGCAGGGACACACCGGGGACACAGCAGGGACACAGCAGGGACACACCGGGGATATGCCGCTCACCGTTCTGGATGTTACACTTGGAGATGTCCACGATGCCCTTGCACAGCTCGCCCAACGGGTTATCCTCCAATTCCTGTGGTTGGAGGACATGGCGAGAACGTCATCACATTAAAGGTCTGTTCCAGTCCACGGAAACGGGCACCGCCAGGGTGGCCCCCGTGTGGGGTTCACGTTCTCGCCACCTTCAGCAGAACTTTTGTCAGGTGTCTCCGCTCATCAAAAAAATACACAGAGAACTAGGGGATGGATAACCGACCCGAGCCCGATGGGCCGGGTCGGGTTCGGACAAATATTTAGAAATTATGCTCGGGTTCGGGTCGGGCTCGGTCACATCTGCGCGATTTGACATTTTTAATTTCAAATCGTGCATGTAGCGCTCGAAAAAAAAAAAAAGCTTGACGCCTGTCGAGCTCGGGTCGGGTTCGGTTCCCGTTCTGTCGGACCCGGGCCGGGCTCGGACCGAGAAGGAGCGGTGTGAACACTCTTGTGACGTGGACCTTTGCTTTGGCCTCCAGCTTCGGGGGCGCAGAGACTTCCTCCACGTGGTTGGCAGGGAAGTAGAGCTGCAGCTTCCCTCCGTAGTCTCCTTTCCACCTGCGGGACGCAGGACAGCACGGCGTCAGAGTCCCATCGAGACAGATGGGACGGTGTGGTGTATACTGTAGCTTAACTCTTATGCTATCGGCATTTTACTTAAATCTTACTAAGATTGAATGGCAAAAGGTTTTTGACATACTGTACAGGGTAAATGTAGGTTACCCCATGCCAATAGGTCCAACTGAATTGAGTTGATGGGGAGAGTGTGTGAGTCGGGGTAGGAGTACTGTGATCGTGGGCTCATTGTCATTTCATCGTGTGCATGGATCATACCAGCTGTCGTCCCCCTTGATCACGTTGTGTATAAAAGCTCCCTTGGAGAAGGTGTGCTCGTCAGGCCTGGACGCCTGGTAGCCGTACACGGCCTTCACCGTGTTCAGAGGCTAAACACACACACACACACACACAGACACACACGCACACACACACATAAACACACAAACACAAACAGGATTCTAACTGTAACTATAATCTTTCTATAACTGTGTACAACTGTGAATACACCCCGCACACAGAAACATGTCTTTGAACAGACTGTGTGCGTGTGGGTTCACAACGACTCAACGAATGACGACGCACCATTGTTGCCTCGATCTCGTTAGGCTCCACGTACGTCTTGATGTCATACAGGGAGGCGCAGTCTTTCTCCTGGAGGGACACAGCACACCGTTAGGGAAGTACGGCTGCAGAGCCTACTCTCGTTCTCACTCATACCACACAGACAAGTTCACCTATTTCATCTCATTGGATTAGATTCACTTTTGTCATTCCCAGTTCCTTCAAATGCAAATGCACAGACATAAACACACACACACACACACACACACACACACACACACGCACACACACAGCAGTGCCATGGCCTCCATAAGACTAAGAGTTGAAGGGGACATGGAGGAGCCCTTCAACCCTTCCCCACCGTGCTGAAGCGGCTGACCAGCTCCGGGGTGACTGGGTAACGTAGTTTGATCTTGCGGTACAGGGGTTTCTTTTTGAAGTAGTTGACCAGCTCCACCAGGCTCGCAAACTCCACCGAGTTAGCCAGGAGGAAGACGTTGCCCTCCAAGTTGATTCGGCAGTGTTTCACCTTGCCATCGCCCCTGGGGGGGGGGGGACAAGGAACCAGACCAGGCAAAGGTTCACCAAGGACGACCTCACACTTTTCCATCCCTCTCACGTTCTAGAATATAATACATATTTCTTTAATTTTTATAAATGTTTAAAGGTGGAGTGTGTAACATTAAAAATGGGGCAAATAATAAATGAAGTTTACTTTATCACACGTCACCACAGAGGTAACAGCCTTCTACGTTTCTCACAGTGTCTGTGAGACGTTCCTGTCATATTTAACCACTGCTGCCATCAAAGCTCATGTACAACCCTCTAGTTTATGTATGATGTAAATACTTACATGCTCTTAGTATGCACTTTATATTTCTACAATGCTGCTACAAATCATTCTCCATTGCTGCTTATTTTCATCCTTCATTGCTGCTCTTTGTTATTCTGTACTTATTATATTTAATTTAATGTAAGCATTTTCTTTGATTTTCCTCCCATGTTGGAACAGGCCTCGTCTGTGCATTGTACAGTATGAATATAATTGATGCTGCACATGTGACAATAAAGGATTTGAAACATGAAACTTGAAACTTGAAACAGACTCTTACTACACCCATTGTGGTAAAAGACAGACACAGATCTCATTATCGATTGCGATCTCATAACCATGGCTGTCTGTTATATGTACTGAATTCAGCAGAAGTCGGTGGTACAAGCGCGTGTTTATTTGGACCACGGTGGTGCAACATGGTGACCCTCACGGAATCAAACTTGACGGTGACGGAAGCACAACGATATGTGTTCTGATGTTGTTCCGATGTTCTGATATGTCTATGAATGTTCTCATTCATCCAGGTCATGTTTAATCCGGCCAACAGTTAAATCGAACGCAACTGGACTTAGATTTGTCTGTGAAGACGTTTCGCCTCTTATCCAAGCGGCTTCATCAGTTCGTAACGCATCAGTCTGACTAGTCATCAGCACTAGTCTGACAGACAGTGGAGTTAGACCCAGGTATTTAACCTCAGTGGAGGTGTCCACCCACCAAACTCCTAAAACAATAGATCATTAGTGTAGCTTCACCTGACAATTGTTTGGGGCCTGTGAGTCATCTTGGTGGAAGATGATCATTAGGGGTGGGTGGGGCCACTGGAGAACGACAGTCGTTAGGTATGATGTGCAGTTACCAGTGAACGACACTGTCGTTCTGTTCCATAGAGCCACTTGAGGTTTGTTTTGGGCAGCCTTTGTTGTTCACCCTCCTGGGAATGGCTGAAAGTGCAGCATTGTAGATGGGGGATAACTGATGTCTCAGACCCCCTCCCCTGTTGAGAGATGGCTTTTCCACTTTGACATAGATGGCTTCTTTTACCCCTCTTTCAAACCATCTGTCCTCTCTGTCCAGGATTTTGACATTGCTGTCCTCAAAGGAGTGAGCCTTTTCCTTTAGGTGTAAATAGACAGCTGATACTGGACCTGAGGAGTTTTCCCTTCTGTGTTGGGCCATGCGCTTGTTTAGAGGTTGTTTAGTTTCACCAATGTAAGAGTCCTTACATTCCTCACTGCATTGGACTGCATAAACCAAGTTACTCTTTTGTGAGTGTGGTAGTCTGTCTTTGGGGTGTACCAGTTTCTGCCTGAGAGTATTGCTGGGTTTGAAATGGACAGGGATTTCGTGTTTGTTGAAAATCCTCCGGAGTTTTTCAGATACTCCGGACACATAGGGTATCACTATGTTTCTGCGTTGGTTCTTTTTCTCTTCACCCTCCAAGTTTTTATTCTTTCTGCATGTTGTCTTGTTGAGGGTCCAACCCGGATAGCCACAAGTTCTCAAAGCACCCTTTAGATGTTTGTGTTCTTTTACTTGGGCTTGAGTGGTGGTTGGTATATTATCCGCCCTGTGTTGCAAGGTTCTGATAACCCCCAATTTGTGCTCCAGAGGGTGATGGGAGTCAAAGAGAAGGTACTGATCTGTGTGAGTGGGTTTCCTGTATACCCCAATGTGGAGGCTCCTGTCATCACCAAAGTGTACATCACAGTCCAAAAAAGGTAAGTGGTTATCTTTGGCATCTTCTCTGGTGAACTTGATGTTTACGTCCACAGAATTAATGTGTTCAGTAAATGTCTGAAGTTCTTGGGTTCTGATTTTAACCCATGTGTCATCCACATACCGGAACCAATGGCTAGGTGATGTTCCTTTGTAGGATTTTAAAGCCTTTTGTTCGAACATTTCCATGTATAAGGTCGCCACAATGGGGGATACTGGAGAGCCCATGGCACAACCATGCTTCTGTCTGTAGAAAGTATTGTTGAACTGGAAGTATGTGGTGTTCAGGCACAGCTCCAGTAACTGACAGATCTGGTCTGGGTTGAGGTTTGTTCTAACCTGTAGGGTTGGATCCTGTTTTAACCGATGCCTCACAGTTTCCACTGCCTCCATGGTTGGAATGCAGGTGAATAAAGATGTTACATCGTATGACACCATGGTTTCAATTGGATCTAGTCTTAGACCCCGGATTTTGTCCACAAACTCCTGCGAGTTTTGGATGTGATGTGGTGTGTTACCAACCAGAGGAGCTAAGATGTTGGCTACATACTTAGCGATGTTGTTGGTCACTGAATTGATGCTGCTCACAATGGGTCTGAGTGGGACCCCTTCTTTATGAATCTTAGGGAGTCCATATAGGCATGGGGTGGTCTCCTGTGGGTAGAGTCTGAGGTACTGTTGTCGGTCAAAGACTCCATCTTTTTGTAGTTTTTGTAAGCATTCTATAACTTTTCTCTTGTAACCACTGGATGGGTCACGCTTCAAGGGTTTGTATGTGTTAGTGTCATTGAGCAGTGTGAAGACCTTGGATTGATAGTCAGTAGTATTTAAGATGACTGTGCATCTTCCTTTGTCCGCTGGAAGGATTGTGATGTTTTTGTCCTTGCTCAGAGATATCATGGCTTTTCTTTCAGTGGTGGAGAGGTTTGAAGGTGGGGTCTTTGCACTGGACAAGGTTGCTGCCACTTTAAGCCTAAGCTGCTCAGCTTCGGTCTCATTTAAGTTGTTTTTCCTTATGGCTGACTCTGTCGCTGTGATGAGTTCAACTGTAGGAACTTGGTCTGGTGTTACAGCAAAATTCAGTCCTTTGGCTAAGACCTCCTTCTCCGGGTGGGTAAGCTCTCTGTCAGACATATTCTTAACCCATCTGTCTTGTAGATCCCTTTGTGCGGGCCGGTTTGTTTCTTGCCTCCATTTATTATGTCGGTTTTGTTTGAGTTCTTGCTTTGAAGGTGGAGTAATTTCTTTGTTTGCCTTTCTTTGCTCTTGTAATGTTACAGTTGAGCTTTCTTCTACGTCTACAACTCTTTCAAACAAAGCGCCGGTAGGATGGTTTTAAGATTTTGGAGAAGGTGGTTAATCCTCTCCTCAAGCCTTTCTACGGTGAAAAGGACCTGCCTTACTCTTTCGTTCAGGAGTTGTTTTTGAGCCTTCTCAAGTATTGTGTTGGCTCTGTGTCCTTTCACTGTGGAACGCAACTGTAGGCTGGTTGGTGTGAGCCTGTTTTGCCTGCACCTCAGGCTGAACCTTAAGTGGTTTCTGTGATCCGCAACTTTCCGAGCCAACTTTTCATACACTCGCACTGTCTTGAGGGTCCCAACCCCAAATTTCTCAGTGATAAGTCTATGAATGTTCTCATTCATCCCAGCACAATACTTGAGAAGGCTCAAAAACAAATCCTGAACGAAAGAGTAAGGCAGGTCCTTTTCACCGTAGAAAGGCTTGAGGAGAGGATTGACCACCTTCTCCAAAATCTTAAAACCATCCTACCGGGCGCTTTGTTTGAAAGAGTTGTAGACGTAGAAGAAAGCTCAACTGTCACAACATTACAAGAGCAAAGAAAGGCAAACAAAGAAATTCCTCCACCTTCAAAGCAAGAACTCAAACAAAACCGACATAATAAATGGAGGCAAGAAACAAACCGACCCGCACAAAGGGATCTACAAGACAGATGGGTTAAGAATATGTCTGACAGAGAGCTTACCCACCCGGAGAAGGAGGTCTTAGCCAAAGGACTGAATTTTGCTGTAACACCAGACCAAGTTCCTACAGTTGAACTCATCACAGCGACAGAGTCAGCCATAAGGAAAAACAACTTAAATGAGACCGAAGCTGAGCAGCTTAGGCTTAAAGTGGCAGCAACCTTGTCCAGTGCAAAGACCCCACCTTCAAACCTCTCCACCACTGAAAGAAAAGCCATGATATCTCTGAGCAAGGACAAAAACATCACAATCCTTCCAGCGGACAAAGGAAGATGCACAGTCATCTTAAATACTACTGACTATCAATCCAAGGTCTTCACACTGCTCAATGACACTAACACATACAAACCCTTGAAGCGTGACCCATCCAGTGGTTACAAGAGAAAAGTTATAGAATGCTTACAAAAACTACAAAAAGATGGAGTCTTTGACCGACAACAGTACCTCAGACTCTACCCACAGGAGACCACCCCATGCCTATATGGACTCCCTAAGATTCATAAAGAAGGGGTCCCACTCAGACCCATTGTGAGCAGCATCAATTCAGTGACCAACAACATCGCTAAGTATGTAGCCAACATCTTAGCTCCTCTGGTTGGTAACACACCACATCACATCCAAAACTCGCAGGAGTTTGTGGACAAAATCCGGGGTCTAAGACTAGATCCAATTGAAACCATGGTGTCATACGATGTAACATCTTTATTCACCTGCATTCCAACCATGGAGGCAGTGGAAACTGTGAGGCATCGGTTAAAACAGGATCCAACCCTACAGGTTAGAACAAACCTCAACCCAGACCAGATCTGTCAGTTACTGGAGCTGTGCCTGAACACCACATACTTCCAGTTCAACAATACTTTCTACAGACAGAAGCATGGTTGTGCCATGGGCTCTCCAGTATCCCCCATTGTGGCGAACTTATATATGGAAATGTTCGAACAAAAGGCTTTAAAATCCTACAAAGGAACATCACCTAGCCATTGGTTCCGGTATGTGGATGACACATGGGTTAAAATCAGAACCCAAGAACTTCAGGCATTTACTGAACACATTAATTCTGTGGACGTAAACATCAAGTTCACCAGAGAAGATGCCAAAGATAACCACTTACCTTTTTTGGACTGTGATGTACACTTTGATGATGACAGGAGCCTCCACATTGGGGTATACAGGAAACCCACTCACACAGATCAGTACCTTCTCTTTGACTCCCATCACCCTCTGGAGCACAAATTGGGGGTTATCAGAACCTTGCAACACAGGGCGGATAATATACCAACCACCACTCAAGCCCAAGTAAAAGAACACAAACATCTAAAGGGTGCTTTGAGAACTTGTGGCTATCCGGGTTGGACCCTCAACAAGACAACATGCAGAAAGAATAAAAACTTGGAGGGTGAAGAGAAAAAGAACCAACGCAGAAACATAGTGATACCCTATGTGTCCGGAGTATCTGAAAAACTCCGGAGGATTTTCAACAAACACGAAATCCCTGTCCATTTCAAACCCAGCAATACTCTCAGGCAGAAACTGGTACACCCCAAAGACAGACTACCACACTCACAAAAGAGTAACTTGGTTTATGCAGTCCAATGCAGTGA
>JAXIVH010000013.1:9787831-9790331 GCA_036785325.1 Urophycis tenuis
GGGATGCTGATTGGCTAATCGTTAACGATCGATTACTGATGTTGAGGATGCCGTGCAAGGGTCGCACCTATTGTCTCCTATTTGTTATTCATGGCGTTTCGTCTCTTACTGTTATGAAAAAGCCCCGAGAATCGGTGAAATTAGAAATATGTCAATGAATGAAGAAATGCCAATTATTATGAAAAAGGGTATTTCGAAATACTCATATCTATTGTGTGAAAATTGCTGTTATGATTGATGTTATTATTTATCCATTTAATAATTTCACAAAACAAGTCTAAATAGTTTCAGAGACTGAGTGGTGTGTGCGTGTGTGTGTGTGTGTGTGTGTGTGTGTGTGTGTGTGTGTGTGTGTGTGTGTGTGTGTGTGTGTGCGTGGGTCCTCTGTACAATACTGACACTCAATGCAGCGGCAGCCCAGGCGCAGGCAGCGGACGTAGGCCTCTGTGGACGACTCGCTGCGCAGCTGGTCGCCGGTCAGGTAGCTGAGGACCAGAGGAGCAGGAAGGGGAGACGTCAGTTAGACCATGTCATGAGCTCCCTCTCTCTGCCTAGTAACACCACTAATTGGTCTGATTACCTCCACCTGTCTCTGCTCTGCTCTGCTCCACCCTCGTTAACCTACCAGCTGCACTGCATTCACCACTCATCTTGCCCTGTATATAAAGCCCTGTTTCTCAGTCCACTCTTGTCAGATCGTCTGCAAACCAGTACCTGTTACCCTGCCTGTCTTCATACGCCTCTGACTCTTACCTGTGATATCGGACCTGCTCAACTACGTCTTTGATCTTCTGCCCTGGTAACCGTGACCTGCCTTCTGCCTTATCACGACGAATATTGCCTAGCCCTTGTCTGTACCACTGCTAAAGTTCCATCTGCCAGTTCTCCTCTCCCTCGGCTGTGTGTGAGTCTTTACCCAGTGACTCCGGACAATCAACGAGTCTGCCCTGGAACCCACCCCGCCATCTCAGTGAGACGCCACTCAGCTCTGAAAAGACACCCATACACCCCCTTTCCCCAAACCCTTCAATAAACTGTTGAAACGTGACGCAATTGTGGTCCTCGTCTGTCTGGTCCGTGACAGACCACCTACCACACACACGCCATCCACATCCTACGCAGGTGGGCGAGCCTTCTGTGGGTTGTGTGCCCTGCTAGATGTCTGTGTGTGTGTGTGTGTGTGCTTGTTTGTGTGTGTGGGTCTGTGTGTGTGCATGCGTGTGTGCGTGTGTGTGTGTGCGTGCGTACGTGTTATGAGAAGAGCTGATCCAGTAGTGAGACAGAGGGTTGTTCATGTCTGCAGTGTTGATATCAGAGAACTTCTCATCCCAGATCGAGTTCTCCTTGGAAAACAGGAAGTTTAGGAACTGGAGACCAGAGAGAAAGAGAGAGAGAGAGAGAGAGAGAACGCTCTTAAAACAGGGCAGATGGAGTCAAAAAACAAGTATACATGGACAGTATCAATTTCCCCAACTTGATTAATTGATTAATTGTCCCTAATTGATCCGACCTCATTAAAAGACAACTTACTGCTAAGGTACCACGGTAAAATGCTACATTTAGTACACACACAGTACCTCGCTGACAGTGAACTCAGGCTCGTTGGTTTTCCTCATTGTGTCATCAATAAAGGTCGTCATGAGCTCTTTGACAAGGTTAATATTGTTGGCCCAAGACTCCTAAACAGATGGGAACACACGAGAGACGCATGAAGGAGTGAGTGATGTGAGAAGGTGATTTCTACAATTTTAGAATACAGAATCTTTGTATACATGAAAAATGAATGAATGACTATTATTACAATTGTTACTATATTGCTCATCTCATCATGTTTCCAATTACTTTCCTTGAAAGGGTTAGTGAAAGGCAGTGAGGTGACTAAGAAGTGTTTCATAACTCCTTTTCTGAATATCATTATTGCTTAATGTAATTGCATTGTATTTCTATCAGGCTTTCTACCGCTACATAGTGCTCTCTGTGTTGAGCCCAGCAGCGGCAGGCACCGACCTGCTGCTGGTAGATCAGAAACCTCTGGAAGTCGTGCAGCAGGACGGTGGAGGCATCAGGCCTGTCCGTGTTCCTGCAGGCGGTCCACAGGGTAAAGGGGGCATTTAACAGACGCTTTTGTCCAAAGCGACTTACAATCACAACATTTGTGAGGGTTCGACATGTGGACAGTTGGAGGAGGGGGGATCAAGGGGATCGAACCGCAGACCATACGGTTAGTGGACGACCCACTCTACCCACTGAGCTACTGCCGCTACTGTGTGGTCCACTGTTTGGTCCACCACACACACAAACACACCAGAGCTAGTGAGCGGATGGAATGTTGCTGGAGCGTGGAGCGTTTTTTTATTTAGACGCCGGAGCGGCTGCTCTGTTCTGCTCCAATTTCGCTCCGATACCGCTCACACCACAAGTCTGAGGCATGCCCAAATCCAAACGTGTGTCTTCTTGTTGCACTTGTCTATCTTTTAAAATAAATGTTCTATGACTGAAA
>JAXIVH010000013.1:9795331-9825331 GCA_036785325.1 Urophycis tenuis
CAGAACCAATAATTGATATTTGACACACGTACATTGTTTCTGCTGAGGCAGATAGCCAGCTAGCGAAAAAGCGGATTTCCTCCTGTCGCCTGCTTCGACAAACCACGGGCAGTGTCACATGCAGTCAAATCGCGAAATGAATTAAAATAAGACTTACCCAGATAAAGACACTTTCTTTGGCTATTCAATGGTTTGCATTAAATCATCTTTTTTTTCACATGCTATGCGTTGAGGCGCGGGTCATCTAATTCCGTAGCAGACACTAGTTTGGTCACAAAAAAGGCCAGTTCCTCTATTTATGTGCACAAGGAAGTAAAAGTGAAGTCGCATTTTGGACACAGCAGCATCCAGAGATCCGGAAGCACGGACGGTATCTATGCAAACTAAAGTTCTCTCTCTGGCCAAACACTGCCTGGCATAGGATAGAGCAACTTTCAGTAGGCCCTAGAGACGTGCTCTGGACTGTAACGCGACACAGTCTATGCAAAACTCGGTAGCTGTGCCCTCCATCTCTAACTCAACTACAACGCTACTGATGTTAGATGTAACATATGAGGTGCGCCTCAGATCCCTAAGTTACCAAAACAGTTGTAACCAAACAGTTATATTACATTACATTCGAATTTTTGCCTATTTTTGGGGGGGACGTACAGACGCTCTGCAAATCCTCAAGGGATACAATAACGCACCTGATGTCCTATAAAGAACGATATGTACATTTGCATATTCAGTGCAGAAGAAAATTAAAATTAGACGGGAGAGAATACAAAAACGTACCCTCGTTAAGAAATGAAGAGTACACACTTGACTTTTAGACTTTTAATTAAGATGCAACTTTCTTTGAATAAACATCAAACTTAACTGCACAACACAGGCACATCATATAAAACCAGTTCAAATCAGCTATTTGTGTTTTGTACTGAGTGCCGCCTTTCCTTAGTTCAGAATTTAGGCTGGTAAAGCTTGTGGGAGAAAAAAAACAATATACCCCCGAGAAATAAATTCTGTACCAAAGGTACTACAGTCAAGTCACATATATTCAGTGCTACATTTAGGGTAAGTGAAGCAACTCAGCTTGGTGCAAGAAGTAGTGAAATACACTGCCGACATTCCAGTCTTGCCGCAATACAGCACAGAGAGAGGCTGAACACAATCCCTCAGTAGAACCTCATCAATGTCACTCTGGCTCTGGAGAGCCATTATGCAGAATAAAGGGAGGAGCCACTTATTAATCCAGAAAGAATCATAAGGACATTATGGTTGAGTGATGCTCGGATGGCATCGGGTTTCATCTTTGTGGCAACCAGTGAATATGAACTTATTGGTAGTTTTAAATAATGTATTTACAGTGCTAAATCGTCTCAGTGCTAAAGCGTCTCATAGGGGTTTGATGGTAAACCTGAATACAGCTTAGGTGCTTCTGTAACTGTCTTTAATTGTCTCTTTAAAAACAATTGTCTCTTAAAAACCACCCCCGTTTTAAAAAAAACAAAAAGTATTTTAGCAGCAACAAAACCTTCAAATGGTTGGATAATGCCAACAAGAATAGAAGCTGTTGATGTTAGAAGGCCCCCCATTCTGAAATAGGGGCCCTTCAAACAAAAAAAACACTACTGGCTTCCAGATCACTCTTAATACATGACCCGGTGGGGAACAGTGAGGGGTTTTTCCTTTGGGACGATCCGGGCCCGGGTCCTGCTGGTTCTCCGGAGGTTCTCCCTTGTCGGGGGGCTAATCCTCATCCTCCTCTGGTTCTCTGAGGCCCTGACTGTGGAGGGTCTTCCCGGTCATCTCCATGATGGCCTGGACCTCGGCATCCATGTTGAGGATGCTTCTCTTGCCCCGCCCCTCCTCGCCCTGGGGGAAAATACAACACGCAGTGCACATAAAGACAGAGGGTTTTTACCAAATACAATGAATGTAGCTCGACATTTTGATTCCAGGCGAGGCATTACTTGTGTGTAGGAATGCCCGTAGGAATTGAGATAAATGTAATGTAGTCAAGGTGAGGATCGAATGTGGAACCCACACTTTACCCACTGAGCTATGCCGTCCAGTTGACAGCTACCAAATAAGCCGCTAACAGTATTTCACTAGTTATTGTGCATAGGAATTGTGCGCAATCTAGATATCGTCATATTATTCTTCTTCACAACAAATGTCTGCAATTAATGGAGGCTATATGACTGAACCTCGAGATTTCATTCAAACTGTATTACAAAGGTTTACTTCCATATACCTATGCTATGTATTTTTCATTTTCGTCAACTTCATGCTTGAGATATTTG
The DNA here is from genome assembly GCA_036785325.1 of Urophycis tenuis. NCBI lineage: Eukaryota > Metazoa > Chordata > Actinopteri > Gadiformes > Phycidae > Urophycis > Urophycis tenuis. Next base: position 9,797,620 of record JAXIVH010000013.1, read on the forward strand.
TGATTAAACAGGCAAAAAACGCATTTGACTGCCTACTGCCTTGCTCCTTTTGCCTTCGATTCGCTTGTAAAATTCTTCTTTGAGGCACATTTCTCAATTTCACATTTCTTCACAGCCAAGGTAACTGCTCCCATTTTGGGTGTTTTAGCCTTTGTGTCTTCAAACATTGTGCATGTCTTGAATTGACAGTGCAGACCAGCAAACCAAACTAGTGGAATACTGTTAACAGCTTATTGGGTAGCTGCCAACTGGACGGCGTAGCTCAGAGGGCAGAGCGTGGGTTCCACACCCCGAGGAGAGTCGGCGGTTCGATCCCCACCTCAGCTAAATTCCTATGCACAAGTAATTCCTTGCATGGAATTACATTTTCTAGTTATTATCATCATCATCATCATCACTATTATGACCTGTTCTGCATCGTAAGTCAAAGAGTTGCGCCGTTACGCGCAGCGCGTTATTATGCATGTAACGGCGCATTCCTATGTACAAGTAATGCCTCATGTGGAATTACATTTTATAGTTTAGTCTGCACTGTCATTTCAAGACATGCACAAAGTACATACCTTGGCTGTAATTTGAGAAATGTGCCCCGAAGGGGAATTTTACAAGCTAAGGCTTGTAAAATTCAAAGGCAAAAGGGGCAAGGCAGTAGGCGGAGTCAAAAGGCTCAATGTTATGCCTATGGGATTTTTTTGCATGTTTAATCGCAAATATCTCAAAAAGTATTTATAAAGTTGATGAAAATGAAAAATACATAGCACAGGTATACGGAAGTAGACCTTTGTGATTCATTTTGAATGAAACCTCGAGGTTCAGTCGTTTAGCCTCCATCAATTGCAGAAATTTAGCATGAAGACAAAACATGACAAAAAGCGATATCTAGATTGTGCATTCCAATGCACAATAACTATTAGCAGTAGGATGCTACTTGTGACTTTGATACAGCTCTTGTTACAGCTGTTACAGCTGCAAGACAGATCAGCTGACACTAGAACAATACATTTTGGCATGAACACACATCTGGTAAAATGCCTATATATATATATATATATATATATACATACAGTATATATAAATCCTCCTCTTTTTGGCAAATATTTGCCACTTGCCTGCAGCTATCATGCGTAATCCAACACAGCAAGCACAACAACACAGTGACATGTGAGGATGCAATTATTTCACTTCTGACCTCTTCCTGTTCCGGCGGCTTGCCAACAGCCCACGCCTCCACGTAGTCCAGGGTGAAGTCCTCCTCGCCCGAGAGCTGGGGGCTGCCGTAGGTGGTGCACTTGGGCCGCGCGCGGCTGTGGCCTCGGCCAAAGTCGCAGTCCAGCCACAGGCCGAAGTAGCCGTGCTGACCGCCCATACCCTGGCACACAGAGGAGGGGGATGCGCTTAGCGTCGGCCAATCAGAGGCCTCTAGAGCTGAAGAGGAAGTAGGGCTGGACGGATGTGTCAGGTGTCAATCAATAAGCCTCAGTCAGCGGGGGGGGTGGGGGGGGGGGTTAATGTTTATGATGATGGTTCAGAAGACCTTCACTGTAACACGAGGATGACCGGTCAGTAGCACAAAGAAGAAGAAATGCACATATAAATCATACATTTGTTCTGCGGAGAGCTATTTTCAAAACATCAGTCCCTGATCAATACAGTTAATTGCATCTCATCCTTATACATTTAGACTATACAGTGTGTATTGTGCTCTTATTAGCCTTACAAAAGGACTGCTTACCACACTTCAGTGCTTCGTCGATATATCCAGGCACATTAGTAGGGCTGTTACCTGAAGCCACAGCAAGCTAAAGAAACGCCATGACCCAAGCAATCCATACTGTATCTGCAGTCTGAATGCACAAGCCCTCTTTAAGGCTACTTACAACACGCCATCCATAGGTTTGGCAGAACATTAAAGGGAAAGAGGATTGCCGGTTCGATATTTAGAGCCTACATTTAAACAGCTGCCAGGTAAAGCAATAGTCACAGCACAGAGAGCAGAGACTCACCAGTCCGTTGGGCATGGTCTGCTGGTTCTGGTTGAGGTACATGAAGTGCTGGTTGTATCCCGTAGCCGTGTACACACGCAGCCTTGGGTGCACCGTGAAGAGGAAGCATCTAGAATCACCTGCAGACCGCCCGACAGCAGGATATTGCTTTTTAACACGCATTATTTTTCACGTGATGGGGTTCTCAAGGAACGGAACTTAAAGACACAATCAGCAAATCGCTTGCCTTGTAGCTCAATCTACAACATGAATTTCGTAATAAACACGATCTAAAACAAGTGGCTCGCGACGGGAACCACAGCAGTCCAGCACTGCCCACTGATCTACTCCCCCGTGCTGGTGCCGTCATGCTACTGTTGGTTGTGAAAGGAGCTGATAAGAGCACCAAATTGGCATTTGGCTCTTACACATACCAGAAAACTACTAGCCACTGTGGGTGGCAGTAGCTCAGTTGGTAGAGCGGGTGGACAGAGCGGGTCGTCCACTAACCGTAGGGTCGGCGGTTCTATCCCCTTGATCCCCCCCTCCTCCAACTGTCCCACATGTTGAACCCCACAAATGTACTGATTGTAAGTCGCTTTGGATAAAAGCGTCTGCTAAATGCCCCCTTTGCCCTTTTGAAACAAACATAAAAGGGTAAAGGTGCATTGAGCAGAAGCTTTTATCCTAAGCGTGGACAATTGGAGGAGGAGGGATCAAGGGGATCGAACCTCCGACCCTGTTACGGTTAGTGGACGCCCCGCTCTGTCCACCGGCTCTACCCACTGAGCTGCTGCCGCCACCAAACGTCTGTTCATTTTGCTACACAAGGACTCCCCGCCGCTGTGTAGCGCTCCGATCCCCGCGGCTCACCCTGGAACTGAGGCTTCACCTCCCAGGCGTGCGAGGCGAAGGCCCCGAACACGTGGCCCCGGGTGTCTCTGATGAGCAGCAGGGTGGGCCCCCGTCGCAGCAGGCCCGCCACCATCCGGGAGAAGCTCTCTCCGTGCAGCTGTGTGGAGAACACCAGCCTCCAGGGGGCACTGTAGCTGTCTGGCAACTGCCACGTGGAGACCACGATGACAAAAATGAGTAGCTACTGTTAATAATCCATCTTTTTAGGAGTGTCTACTTCTATTAAATCAGTCATTGCTTGTTTTTATCATTTTGAATAAAAGTTCATTTGTGTCAAATTGTTTCGAATGGTTATAAAGAACCTTAAAGATCATGTATTATGACCACATCTGTTGAAGTCATATAAAGTCACATAATCATATAAATTACAGAGACATAAACATATAATATGTTGTATAATATGAGCAAAGTCAGACCCCATTATATTAAAAGGCTCGCTCTTTCTTTTTAGTGATAACTTTAGTGACTTTAGTGACTTTAGGCTTTAGTGATAACTTGGTTATCTTCTGAGAGCTTGACATCACCGGGGCGTTCACGCGACGACAGACCTGCGGTGCCAGGAACATGAGGGTGGGCAGGTCCAGCAGACACTTGAGCTGGCTCCAGGGGGTCTCCCAGCACGGGGGCAGCAGGGTGAGCGGCGGCCTGTTGGGGAGGAGCCCCGCGGCCAGGCCCTCGCTCACCAGCAGGTCCAGGTACGTGGCTACCTGGGACATGCGGAACACCCAGTCCTCCAGGCAGGACACGTCACAGGTTCCCTGCTCTGGGGCCATGGAGAGAGTGACGGGTGGGGGGGGGGAGGGTCCGAAAGGAACAACCGACCAATGAGCCTTCACCAGCCAATGGGAGATGAATGTGCACATTGAGCGGGTACACATCATCAGGGTTAGAGTACATAACAATGCATGGCCATCCACTCTGGCAAGGAAAACGACACGATACTAAAAGTACATTTTGGGGGAGGTGTGCCAAATACATTTTGTCTGTTAAAGAAGGAGTTGCAGGGTTGTTGCTATTGGTGAGTACGTAAGAAATTAAAACTTGTGTTGTAGCTTTTCTGTTGGTAGAGCTGACTCATACAGTTAGTAGTCACGCTCTGCTGTCGTTGCCATCGGTATTTGTGTCTTTGTAACTTGGCACTTAGTCAGAGATGTTGTATACTAGCAATGGTGAACCTAGCAATTGAAATGCTTGAAACTTGTTCTGGTGACTTTCTTACTGTATTAGCAGCAATGAAATGTTTCACCTTCCGACACCTTATGACAATTGCACTCTTTGTAAGTCGTAACTTACGTACGGACCTAAATGTAACTCTAAATGCCGGTGGTCTGTGAGTAGAATTAGACACGAGGGCTGGTGCACAGTGAGAAGGACGAAGAGCCTTCTCTCTCGTACCTGAGGGCTTCAGCTCAGAGCTCATCTGCTCGGCAAGAAGCTTCACTCCCATGGAGGTGTCCCCCATCCTGTCCAGCTTCCACCCCTGCAGACGGCCTCTGTGGACCAGAATCTGCACCACAGCAGAGAGGACGTCCTGTAGGAACTGCAGAGAGGAGAAACTAATTACGAGGGATGACAAAAAAAATCAAATACAGAACAGAGTAAAACAGGATGAGTGAAATAATGTAGAGTCTATATAATGGCTATTTGCCACCTCTGGTATGTTCTGAAGGGTCAGTGGATTGCTCCAGCTGAAACATGTACACATATTTAATTTATCACCACAAACATTTATTGAGTTAAAGGGTAAAGGGGCACTTAGCAGACACTTTTGTCCAAAGCGACTTATAAATCAGTACATTTTTGGGGTTCTACATGTGGACAGGAGGAGGGGGATGAAGGGGATCGCACCGTCGACCCTACGGTTAGTGGACGACCCACTCTATCCATTGAGCTAATGCCCCCCTTGCCGCCCCTTGTTACCTATACTTCACACTGTCCAGAACACTTGTATGCAGTCGCATACATGACTCAAACGGAGTGGGAGCAAACTAACGACCTATTCACTTGCGAATGCATCACACACCAATCCAACGTCAAAGAAGGTATTCCAAGTTTTTACCTGCGACACCTGTTCACGTGTGACCACCTCAGAATTCCCCGCCCCCTCCTGCGACATGGCCAGTACAAGCGGTGCGCGCTCCTCCGCAGTGCCGCGCAGGACGTCCGCTAGGAAGACGACGAGCTGTTCCCGGCTCACGCCAGACCCGGTGACTGGCGCTGGTGCTGTTCCAGCTCCAGACTCAACACAGCCTGCAGCCCGATACACCCGCCTTATCATGGAGTCTGAGGCTAGCTTATCCATGGAGGACTGTTGGGAACAAATGTCGGGTTTAAAATGGAGTAGTTAAGACTATACCGTCGTGACAAGCAGCCCAAAACATTATCAAGAGTCAGGATTGAGGCTAAATGTTGATTATTCAACAATAATGTTTAGTGTCGTCCTGGGCATACCTTGAACCTGTCCAGTGTCAAAACCTTTCCCGAGGCTCCATCACCATGAAGCCGATCAAACACCCCCTCGATCAAAGGCCGTTCCTCGGGACGGAACCGGGCCAGCCGTTTCTGTACGACGACACTTTCCGTGTTGCCCATAGTTACACCCAGCGTCTAGTTCACGAGCTGCCTGAGCCCTTTGATTAGCCACCTAAATTAGCCAACTCGCTGTCACCTGTGGATTGATCTTGTAAACAAAAATGTGTATGATTGCCATCTTAGACACGTTATATAAGATCTGACATCAATGATACGGTTTTAAATAAGTTTCAAACGTATGTTTTGTATAGATAACTTTTGAACGAACAAATTCACCATGATAGATAGTAATGTTATACGTCCGTAGATAGCAACCACTGAACGTAAACTTCCTGGAATGCAAATTGAGATGCAAGTAGACCAATCATATGATTGAAATACTCAGCTTGGACATTTCTTATTGGTTCGCGTCAATAGAGGCGGGATCATAGTTGCCCGTATCCAATAATAAACTTGCTGGTGATTCCATCGCAAATTGTGAAATTAGATTTTACATAACAATGTAACATTTTTTTAAACTACAGTTACATTGTATTGTAAATTGAAACAGAAGTAATATTAGTTGAATAGACTATTTCGTAACACTTGATAAAAAATACGTATTGTTAAAACGCAAATGTAAATACTCTCTGAATAGTTGCATTTTATCGACACTCTGCTTTCATTTTTTACTTGATACCAAAACCTTTACTTCACTGTTGTGTTTCACATTTAAATCAGCAGTTATATTGTAAAAGTAAATGTAATAACATCTATTTCTCTCTCGGAAAATCAGTTTTTCTATAGGCCTATTAACTGGTAAATGCTTAAACTGCTATGTGTGCTATCTATGTAATGTATAAGGAACATAATCATTTGAATATTAATAGATTAAAGTCGGAATTGTATTTATTATGACGGTACAATAACGTGAGTGTGTCACGCCCACTACCAAAAAACGGGTATTCACCAGAAGAGTGCGCACGAGAGCGAAAAACGAAGAACTGGGTTCTTTTAAAGAGAGACGAAGCGACGAACAACGCCTTTTAAGGGCATGAGATTACTATGCGAGTTAGTTGAGCTGGCTGGCTGCGTTGCTATTGTAATGAAGTCGTCTGCGTCGCTCCCATGCAGCTCAATTCGAAGGTGACGTCAGATCGACGAGTCAGCTGGTACTAACAGTGTACCCACCAACCGAATTAAACCGATGCCCCCATGTTGCTATTGGGGGTTAACACACATGTTGGACACAATCTGATTAAATAAATAATGGTGTTGTGCTATAATATAGTGATAATAGCAATATTGTGTCAATTCACACAATTGTCTGATATTCTTTCATACAGAGACCATTAAACGGAACAATTGTACTTTTTATTATAGATAGAGGGATACAGAGATAAAGAGAGAACGGTGGTTAAGGGCTCACAAACCCAAGCACCATTAAAAAAAGTGAATGCAAGCTTGATATCTCAATAGCTTTGCTATCTTTGGCAGAGCATCCATACCGCTCCTTGCTCTGGATCAACCCTATTAACAAGTTCAGACTCGCTTCCCTTCTAACTGCACCTCTGACTTAACACTTACTCAAGCACACACACACACACACACACACAAACACACACACACACACACACAGACACTGTCTCTCTCTTCAACGGTGACACCTTATATGGTAAAGACATCACAGCTGATTGACTTGAGGAAATGCATCAGAGAAGCTCAGTGCACTGAACACAAAGTGATCCATTTATTTGATTGAACCACTCAGTGATTCGACACATAAAACAATTGAAATTGCATTTTTGTCCATGCCTTGTTCCCTGCATCCTCTCAGTCTATCATTCTTAAGATAGAATCACATGTACAATGATCAGAGACTAATTATTAGTCCCTTCACCACAATTTTGCTAACTAATGTTTGGCAGAAACATGAAGGCTGAATCACGTGTTACGCTTTCATCCCTTTGGAAACATCAGCATTAAAGGTTCCTTCTTCCTTCTTTGCTTCCGCTTCTGTTCTTTGGCACTTCTAATCTTATTCGTCTCAAGTAGTTACACATTAGCCGCCTTATCCAAGGGAACCTCAGATAACAGCTTCAAAATGATCTGAAGACGTCAAAGAAAAAAAAAAGACAAACCTTTGACGGGGCTTCAAGGTTTTACTAAGGTTGACGTGCGTATAGTTTATATTTTGAGATGCAGATGGTCACGGTTTCTGTCACGTCAAAGCAATCCAGACAAAGGCCATGATATTGTGGTGCTTTACATGTGCGTATCTGAGTATTTGACTTGACAATGGCTCCTTTGAATAGTAATTGTTCAGAAGAAGAACTATTTGCGCCATGGATACCCTGTGTCCCTGACACAATTTACCATCATCAAATATAAACATATAATATTAAAATAATATAGTTTTTTTTTATTGTTCATAGTCTAGACTATGTTTAGACTGCTTGTGTTCATCACGTACCGAGATGAAAACACATGCCGAGGCCTTCTCGAGAAACAAGTCCAGACGTTATGGTATCAGCAAACCGCGTAATGCCCATGGCCATGATAGGGGGGCTGACTTGAAGAGCTATTACACAATATGCCCTTGGAGTGAATGAAGATTAAGCCCATTCGCCGACGCTGGTGTGGCTAGAGGGTGCTAACCTTTAACTCTGTCCGTTCTTTTGTCTCCAGAGGGACGGAGCATGAATGTTAACGTCGCCATGAATGGAGTGGGATACATAAATGGATGACTATTTTACAGGGGAAGAGGCACTGATCCATGCAGACCAGAGAGTTATAGTTTAATTAAAACCAAGAGTGGTCAACGTCACACAGGAACAAGAGAGCGCACACAGTCTATTAACAACCACCGAAGAAGAGAAATGTAAAGCGTTGAGGAGAAGTAGAGAGAAATGAGACGTAAGGTATGGGCTGGCTGAGGGAGACAGAGAGAGAGAGAGAGAGAGAGAGAGAGAGAGAGAGAGAGAGAGAGAGGGGGGGGGGGGGGGGGGGAGAGAGAGAGAGAGAGAAGAGAGAGAGAGAGAGAGAGAGAGAAATGAAAGGACAGGGAAATGGGGCAAGTGTTGCCTAAAGGGTTATGAGATCCAGGGTTGGATAATGCTGTGGCCCGGGTTCCAGAAGACTAGACCCTGACCCTGCAGGGACACGCCAGGCTGTCGAGGAGAGCAGCACGCTGGATCCTCCCACTGTGTAGCAACTGAGACAATGAGCTGATGCCTGACAGTAAATACTGTCAGGCATCAGCTCATTAAAATACTGTAATGTATAATGAGGAATATGTATTTTGTATATGTATACATATGTATTCATGTCGTGGTGATATTTGAAATAAACAATAACATTGATGTATTCATTAAACCTGTGTTTCTTCTGAAGTGAAAATAGCACCATAAATGGGTAAGACACCAACGAGGAAGCAACGTTGTCATTCACAGGACAGACAGGAAAGGTGGTTCCTGGCATAAATTCCTCTTTTCTACTTTCATTTTGGAAAAGAAACCAAAATGTTGATTGCTTGAACCCAAAACTTTGGGGGGTTTTCGTGTGGTTTCTTGAGTCATCTCATGCATGGCTCATCGTAGCATTTAGTTTTTTTTTAACAACTTTCCAGGCTTGGTGATTGCCTCAAGGAAATAACGCCAGTCGTCAGTTTCTTTGTTGCGTCTGAAGTACCACCTCAATCTCAGCTACAAGGTAGATAAGACTAATTGGTTGGTCAAAACTACCAGGCAGTATATCTCTGACCTGAGAGAAAGCAGACAGCCATAGATTAAAAAAGCAGTTGATAATCTTTTTTTTTGGGGGGGGGGGGGGGTTTGGCCTTCAACCCAGAGTTTGAATAGAAGTGCACCTGAAACTCTCGGCAGGGCAAAGTTCAAGAAGGCCCACTATCTATTGACGTTGCGTGCTTGAAAATCTGCCACCTATTGACCTTTTTTTTTTGGAGGAAAACCGTTTGGGTGGCAGCGGTGGCTCCGGTGAGTGGTGGCCGGCCGGCAGCGGAGCTCTGCGGCGGTGGCTCGCCGCGCTGACAATAGCACCTCTGTGGCGCCGGCGCTGCCAGATTGGCACACAGGAGCCCAGAGAAGAGGCCCATTCAGCGCCCACCCTGCCTAGCAGTTCTCAGAGCACTGGCGCGCTCTGCAATGCATTCCCTGCGACACCCCCGCATCCCCGTCACCCCATCGCCCCCACCCCCACCTCACCCCCCCCCCCCACAACCCCTCTTTGAAACACACACACACAGACACAGACACACACACACACACACACACACACATACACATACACCCACCTCCGCCACCACCGCTAACACAATTTGCCATTATTCTCACTCGCCCCAATTTCAATTTCCGCCCCGCCCCCCTCCCCGTGTTCCTGTACCCACTCTTTCCTGCTGGTATCCCCTAAACCTCTCTCTCTCTCTCTCTCTCTCTCTCTCTCTCTCTCTCTCTCTCTCTCTCTCTCGCAGACCCCCCTCGCCCCCGTTTCTGTCTAATTGTCTGTTTCCCCGATGCACTGCTCCCAGTCAGTCTGAGTGCCCCCGTCCTGGCCAGTATGCAGCCCTTTACAGAGGGGCCCCACCTCGCCCTTCACAAGATGTCGTGGGCCAGTGGGGATGAGCTCATGGGGCCAGAGCGAAGGGCTGTTGTTTCACGGTGCTTAGAAACAGAGGAATTGGAGTGCGCTGGTCGGTTTGGATTAGGGCTGGGTCTAAATATTTAATCTAGTCCCAGTCTGGGAGGAAAATTAAATATTTAATTCACTAATCAGCTGAGATCCGAGAGGAATATGTGGCTTTTGTCTGTTTTGTTGTTGTTGTGCGAATTGATTATTCCTTTGTGGGACAAACGTTGTCGCTGGTCTTCGTGGGTATGCGGTCACGCAGGCAGACGGCCACATGTGGCGTTTCGCTGAAATCTTCCTCTATTCTTCTCTTCTCTGGCGCACATTCCCTGTTTGTCTCTCGCATAAACGCAAACGCGTAGACACACATACGCTTGGCGGGAGCGGAGGACTTTGTGTGGGCTCGGAGCTATGATGGGTCGAGGTCTGAAGAATGCAGGAAGCAAACTGAGTGGTATACGGCTCCCCGCCCTAGCTCATTCGCTGGAGGAAGAGAAAAAGTTTCTTAAATCCTCCTTTGCATGTCCCTCACGTTTAATGCTAAATCCTTCCTCATTTCCCTATCGTGAGACATTAGCACACAGTATGTCAAGCCACAGGGCGGTTGCTATGAAACACACCCGCCGACTTGTGTTCCACACATTATGAGAAGTGCAGCGTTGCGCGCGCGTGTGTGTGTGTGTGTGTGTGTGTGTGTGTGTGTGTGTGTGTGTGTGTGTGTGTGTGTGTGTGTGTGTGTGTGTGCGCGTGCGCGCGCACGCGTGTGTGTGTTTCTCTTTGGCCTGTAGCTCACTTGGGCTGTCGGTCATTCCAGGGGACTGCAAACGCAGTCAGGGAGAGGAGAAGCCAGAGCAATGCTGTAATCATCCATGACAGTCCCCTCGGACCTGAGTTGTTTCAAAAGCTAAGTGGCTGTGTTTATCCCTCTGCAAACAAAACGGGGTTCAATTGTCGAAAGTTCGCGCACTCGAAAACATGTTTTGCTCGAAGGTCTGCGGCTAAATGCCGAAAGTAAAACACTCGAGCGACTGAGCGTTTGTGTGAAAAACAGCCCTGCTGCTGGGATGCAGGTGGACTCGCCGTGATGCAATCAGAGACCATGGCATCCCATCGCTGTGACATCCAGTCAATCTAATCTCCCAAAAGAAATTAGTGTTATTAATAAGGTCTGTTGGGACTGTTGGCCACCTGTCACAGCTCGTTCCTACTCCCACACCGGAGATATCAGGTAACCACACACACGTGTGTGCACACGCACATGCACACACACACACACACACACACATACAAATACATCTCTCCTTCCCCACTTTACTTGTTAGTAAACTGACAAGTAACACTGTCACATTGACTTGAGACATGTGTAACGGTGTTAATGTATTCAGCTGGCTCCATCTTCAGCAGGAACTACTAGGAACACTGGGCCACAGATCCTGGACTCTGTTATTATGTAACACACAATCAGTCCCGAGAGTTCACTGCAACTCCCAAACCGACAGCCAGTCAACAAGAAACAAGACTGACATGCGCGCGCACACACACACACACACACACACACACACACACACACACACACACACACACACACACACACACACACACACGTGCACACGCACAACAGGAGTTTTGCATGATCAACCAACCAAAACACACAGATAGGAAAAAAAGTGATAAACATTGCTTTGACAGCTGTGTGACAGCAGTGAATACCACCAACCCTGCAGCCCTGCCTGAGTTTGAACAGGAGCAAAGTGAGGATCCATCCCGAATGATAATCAGAAAATAAAATAATAATTTTCAAATAATCGACCAGTTACAGCGATCATTTCACTCTTCCTAGCCTACCTGTTCCCTCCTGCTCAACATGATCACTGTGATTATAATAATATAATCACAGTGATCGTATGATATTATAATTATAATATTATAACATTGTAAGACATTTGGCAAAAAGGACTTAAAGCATCTACCAAACGGCATGTATTATACATTAGTGGGTATAACATTGTGAAGCGGTGAAGAAAGCAGAGACACTGCTCCTGTTGAACTCGAGTCAACACACAGTTACAATGTTTGTCACCAGAGGTTGTGAAACAAAAAAAGGTCACAACCAGGCGAAGAAAGAGAACGAAGGCCAGGAGGCCATGGGAGGAGGGAGCAGGGGGAATTCAGTTTGGATTCTGGGATGGGGTCCGGCCGTGGACACAGACGGGGGAGGGTTGGGGGCGGGTGAGTAATGAAGAGTAGCCCCACTGCCTCTACCTCTGGGCTGTGATTGGCTACGAGCACAACAGCATTGGTGACCATGACAACCTGCTTGAGTCCCCCAAGCTTTCCGGAGACGGTTTGCCGTGACCGCCGTGGCGATTCGAGGCACTAAAAGAGAGAGGGGCTCCCATTACCTCATCGCGGGCCAATAGAGAGGCAACAATCCACACACAGCTCCCCGTGTTCATATCCATAACAAAAACACGTCTTCAATGGGTTACTTTGAGATAAACAACAGAGAAAACATATTTAGGAAAAAAACAGCTTTAATTTTGAAATGATTGTGCCCGTTACATTTCTTTTCCTGTTATTCTTGTTTTGTTTTTTCAACTTTTTTCTTCCAATTACCAAGATAACATGGCTCTTACATTGATATCAAAGGTACATCTCTTAAGAGAAAATAAAACTCATCTCAAAAGACAAATTCAGAACAGTACAAGAAAAAGAAAAAAAACTATATTTCATTTAGGATGGTTCAAAACAATTTACTACAACCTATAAATGGCTGCATGAGGGGTGGGATGACATTTCAACATGGCTGCTCTACCGAGAAGTGAGCTATGGGTCAATGTAAACTCCACAAATGGAGGACAACCAATCACAGTGTAATGTCCACAAACTCCCATGATGCCCCTCTCTCCATGGGAGATTAAGGCAGTCAGCACAGTGGGTTACAATATGCATGATACCTCAAATAAGTGGAGGGTCCAAAAGCCATCAGCCAGGACAAAGATGTTTTGTTGGTTTGTTTGTTTAACTTTTAAAAGCTCATACATAATATTTAGTACCAGAAATATGTAACCATATCTCAGTGGATTACTATGCTGATGTTGTTCTATTACTTGGGAGTCAATATCTGGGAGATTGGGAGAGTCTGTGTATTCACATTCTATGCCTGTTAGGTAGGTCATAAGGCTGTACATGCTTAAACTTAACTGAACTAGGGAGCAATTGTTCATGTGCTATGATGCTTTCCATCCACAACCCATACCTACACCTTCCAGTTTCAGTGTTTGAATCCTCCATCATTCTGTGGATTCAGTGGGTGTAAGGATTTGTTGGAATGAAAAGCTTAAAATAAACTCTTGAACCTCCATGGGAAATGATAGCCCATCAGTGGCCTAGAATCTCATGTGCTTCCTTTCCAGTTCCTGTCACAGAGTGCCTCTGGACTATTGTTAACATTGCTCTTGTTAAGAAACCAAAGACACGAATATGAAACAAAACTTGAAGAGACATGGGTGGGCAAGGAGTTGCTTTTAAAAACCAAACAGCCAAAAAAGGTCTAGTTTAATGTAAAAAAAAAAAAAAAAAAAAATACAACAATTGCAACAAAATGTAACTGCAACAATTCATTAGGCTGTTATCCATACATGACTGCCTTGATGGGACTGCAGGATTCACCAGAGGGCTACCTAGCAAGTGCAAGTGCAAGATGACATTCCACCACATTCATTACCGTTAACTCTTTGTGCGTCCACTTTTTTTTTTTTTTTTTTAAAGAACAATTAGGGCTGTATGCGTTTCTACTTGCACCCGTGTATGAAAATTGGCCCGAAAAACAAAAACAAATTTATCACCCATAGCGATGGTCAAGTCAAGTTATACGCCGCATTGAGGTGGAATGTTGCACAAAACAACTCATTTACGGTGTGCTCATGTTCCTATTTTCGTAATACTAAAGGCCAATAAAATATAGATTTCAGAGAGGAGACCACCCCCACCCCCCCCACCCCCGTTTGTTAAAGTTATCCGAGTCTGGTTGGGGTCTAGTGGAAAAGAGCGGCATGTGTTTTAGATAGCGTCGTGTTGTCATTGTTGCCAAGCGGCCCTTCAGCTCGGTTACAGCACAGGTTGAGATGATGGCTGTGAGATGACGATGCACAGTAGGATGAGCGACCGTGACGTGGTAACTGGGACAGGGCACACAGGCTTACAGGGGGAGCGAGTTCTCGTTTGGTTGGCGTTTATGTTTGGTGTGTTTTTGTCTCAATGTATGTCAGTGTGTTGTTTTTTTTGTTGTTTTGTTTTTTGCAACATGCATATACAGTATGTCTAGTACCAAAAAAAGCAACATTGTTTTTTCCCCGTGCCACTTTTAATTTTTACCGTGTGTGTGTGCGTGTCTGTGTGTGTGTGTGTGTGTGTGTGTATTTGTGCGTGCGTGTGTGTGTGTGTGCGTGCGTGTGTGTGTGTGAATGGGTTCTTGCGTGTGCTGTCCGTTCAGAACTTCTATATCCCCTCTCTCTCTCTCTGATGTCCTGTCCCCAGTCCAAACTACCTTCCCCTCCCCATGCAACATTCCCCTTTCCTCTCGACTCCCTCTCCTGACCCCCCCCCCCCCCCCCACCCCCACCCTCACCCTCCTACCCCACCCAAACAACGCTGCCTGGGGACCCCCCTGCTGAGTCTTGCTACTCGGCCTGGGCATCGTAGTTGGCACCGCCGGCCTTCTTCAGCTCCGTGCGGATGTAGTTCTCATCCAGCTCCCGGATGTCGCTGATCATGAACTCCTTGGCAAAGTTCTGCAGGGAAGAGGGAGGAAGGAAGAGAGGGACTGAATGAGGCACACGGGTCAGTCTGGGTGGATGGATGCAGAACGTCTTGCTTCTACTACTCAGGCCTGGATCTATACGAAGAAGAAGGGCTCTGCTTTGGATGATGGCAAAAAAAAGAAAGGAGAATGGCCGCTTTGTATGGTGAACAGAAGCACTTCCTGGACTGCAGCGTTGTGGGCCAATTAGGTGTTTACCATTCAATTAGTTAATAATTCATCGGGGTTAATAATACATTGTTAGAAAAGGAAATATGTAAACAGTTAGGTAGCTTTGTGGCTTCTCGAGAAGCAAACGGCCCACTGAGGAAACGATGCCCTGCACTAAAATCAGGATCCACGCATCGAAAAACGGTCCACACACACATACACACAAATGGGGGGTGTGTGTGTGTGTTGGTGGGACACGGCGCAGAACACAGAAAACCCCAAATGACCTGCACGATGTCTTTGACCAGCGTCTTGTCGGTGCTGATCTTGGCGCGCTGCAGGCCGCTCACGTTCTCGCCGATCCACGTGATCAGGGTGAACTTGGCCCGCTTGCTCATGGCGTCGCCCGTCGTGATCCTCACGAAGCCGTAGAGGCGCACGTCGTCTGTGGGGGGCGAGAGAAGGCAGTGGGGTGGGTGACCGGGGTGGGTGACCGGGATGGGTAACCGGGGTGGGTAACCAGGTGGGTGGGTGACCGGGATGGGTGACCGGGATGGGTGACCGGCGTGGGTGACCGGGATGGGTGACCGGGGATGGGTGACTGGGGTGGGGTGACCGGGGTGGGGTGACCAGGGTGGGTAACCAGGTGGGTTGGTTGACCGGAATGGGTGACCGGCGTGGGTGACCGGGGATGGGTGACCGGGTGGGTGGGTGACCGGGTGGGTGGGTGACCGGGTGGGTGGGTGACCGGGATGGGTGACCGGGGTGGGTGACCAGGATGGGTGACCGGGGTGGGTGACCGGGGTGGGTAACCAGGTGGGTGGTTGACCGGGGTGGGATGACCGGGTGGGCGGGTGACCGGGATGGATGACCAGGATGGGTGACCAGGATGGGTGACCGGGGTGGGGTGACCGGCGTGGGTGACCGGCGTGGGTGACCGGCGTGGAAGGGAACGCTAGGTGGTGGAGGAGGAGGAGGAGGAGGAGGAGGGGCCTATACTGAAAGGGGCAAGAGCCTTTATCTAACAGGACACACTGCAACACAACACAACCGGCTGTTGTAATATTCAGAACGATTTTTTTTATTTTTTATTACCAGCCGGATGTGTAAACACGTGTGACGCAGCTAACCCAACTCTGAACCATCTGCAGAGAGAGAGTACTAGGTGGCTGTTAGGGTCAAATTACACAGAAAGGGTAAAAAAAACAAAATGAAAAAGCTTTGTCAGAATATCATTTTCCAGTTTGCTCAGTTTGTTTTCTGTGACAGAACCTGTTCTGGGCCAGAATATTATGTTGTAGTTCACGTCTTGTTAACGGAGCAATCTCACAATAGTTCTCTTGAGTGTCAAATCGCAGGGCATCGACTTATCGGTTTTCACGTGCTCCATGTTCCTCTTTGAACATACTTCCCATTAATATGACGTGTGTGTGGGTGTGTGTGCGTTTAAAACGGCCTTCTTCAGAAACATGAGAGAATCTGGTCAGTGGACTACGGAGACGTGGTGTGAAAGTTCACACTTCATAGTTCATACTTCTTCTTCTACTTTTTTCCCCTTTGGGTTTCCTTGAATAATGGCGACTGCAACATAGCTGTTGGTAGTTGTAATTTAGCTTTTGTAATTGCTGTTTGCTTTGGTTTGCCTTTCGACGTGCATATAAATCACAGATGGCCTCCGGCGACATCCAATAAAGCCAACCTTGGCACAGACACAAGCATGACTGTAACCAGTGACATATTAACAACACGGCACACTGTCAAAGCATGTTTGTGGAACAAAGAAGATCCCCGTGCAAGCACATGCACAGGCTGCTGATCGACCTTTAACTCTGAATCCACACACACTTAGAAACACACGAAACCCCGGCGCGAAAAACTTCCGGATAAACTCCTATTGAATAACGCCGTCCAAACTTTACACACAGCGCAAAGGGAACACAGTGCATGGAAGCGTGGCTTATAGCTGTTGTGACTCATTAGTATTCCTCCTCAGTCGTCAAGGTTTTACTGAAGGTAGGCCGACACTGGCACCGCAAGGCAGGAAGAGGGTTTTTTGGGTTGAGAAAGCCCTGCAGCAAACTAGCTTGGTACCACACTTCCCCTGCATTAGCCTTTCTAGTGTGTGTGTGTGTGTGTGTGTGGGCGTGTCTGTGTGTGTGTGTGTGTGTGTGTGTGTGTGTGTGTGTGTGTGTGTGTGTGTGTGTGTGTGTGTGTGTGTGTGTGTGCGTGCGTGCGTGCGTGTGTGTGCGTGCGTCTGTGTCTCGTGAGAGTCTGACTGAAGTCTACCCTTCTGGCAGTGCTGACGCTGCAGTCCAAAACTTCAACTGGATTATGACAACGATGAGACAGCAAGAAATAAAATAATAACGCCGGAAAACGGAACCACCGCAAATCGAAGATAGTGATCTGTGTTAAGCCACATGTTTCCTACATGCAGGCTTATTGATAACCTAGAGCGAGGCAAACATTGATGTTACTCAAATGAAATGAAAAGCTACAATAAGTCGAAGCAGCTGGTATTGTGTTTATAGGTACTACTTAAGCGTGTAGATAACAGTAACGTATGATTTACTTCAACATGGCAACACAAGCCTGAAAACGCTGCGGAAAAGAACAGCCAGGGGGCATTGGCCATCGGGAAGCACTTGTGAGTTTTAGACGCGCCACACCCAACTTCTGAGTCGCTGGAGGGTGGGCGGCCGGGGGGCGTGGTCGACCCTGACATAGGTTTCGATTTGATTTTATTTGTTGCATGACCGTCACAGCTCATCATAGTGGGACAGGTACGGAGATCTTCTCGCTACTCTAGCATTTCTACAACATGTTGAAAATATATAGGCCAAATCAAGGGGGGAATAGATGACCAAAGCTGCATGGCGCCGTAACGCTATGGGATAACCAGGCTATACCCAGCAGGGGATGGAGTTTACAGTGTCAAGTGTTCAACGGTTAGTGAGATGACGGCCCCCAACAGAAAGACTCTTAAAAGATTAGTGTCCTGGCTGGTAGCGTAACAAGTCAAGCACCCTGTCAAGCAAGCTGTGTGCTATACAATCTGCTACTGCATGACGAGCAACAGCAAGGGAACAGACCGCACACGCCGACACGGACACACTGGCGACACCACCAATCTGTCTGCTGAATCTCCAGTCCTATAGTTTACGCCCTATGTGGGTGGGGAAAGGGTTGTCCATCCATATGAGAAACGTGAAAGAACACAGCTCAGATAGCAATATAAACCGAAGGCCTTACCTTTGCACTGACTCTTGAATTCCTCATAGTCGGTGCCTTGTCCCCCAGATACGATCATTGAGCCCTCGTATATAAACGACGCCCTATGAAATGTCGAAAACACGAAATTAGAACGCATCCATCCATTCATAATCCACGCGATTCCCCAATGATTCAGGGGATCCGTGCCAGATCTCCACTCCTCCGCTCCCATTAGGCCCACTAACGTTGACAAATAGGCCTATGCATCAAATTAAACTGCCTTTTTGTGTAGCGTCGCATTACGTTTCGACATTTGACATTAAATACCGTGTGATGAATCACTGGGCTATCCTCAACTATGCCCGGTGTCAGATCGTGTGTAGACATACGTGTTACAGTACCCCTTCTGGATATAGGACAAAGGAAAATACTTCTGCACCGCTTGCCTGATTCCCTACATGTCATCTGGGAGATACAATATTCAACCACCAGACTACTCATCCTTTAACTATTCAAAAATTGGACATGCGATTTACCGTTAGATTGCACGCCCATTGACAAAAACGCGTAAAATGTGCCAATTGTTATCGCTCACGGAGTCATGATAGAAGGAACACTCACCAATTTATCTCAGTGTTATCGTCTCTCACTTGGTTGTAAGCGTCTCTGCAAGCGTCTTTATCGATTTTCGTTGCCATTTTGGATGGAGACAAAGTGAAGAGGAGTCAGCAGGACGGAGGGGCAGATCGTCGAAGAGAAGCAGATGAAGAGGCGAACAGTCTCTCACTCCAATGGCTATTAAGATATACAATGGACTGTCAGAGCCGTTTCACTCTGAACTCACGAGCCGCAACACAAGAACAATTGGCCTCTGGCTGCTGCGCTATCAGAGAGGGGAAACGGACGCACAAAGAGCTGAAGTGGTACAGCTGGCAGTAGGCTCGGTCTCCTCTCACTTATCGGAAAAAAGCGACACTTCTGGTTGCTCGATTCATTTCATATATTTCCAGTGCATGGGCGTTGGTGATGTTTGTCAATCAGGTTGCAGACTGCGAGGTCCCCGGTTCACAGGATTATTCTCCTCCTAATGGTCAATCGAGGGACAATTCAAATTAAATCCGCCCGTTCTCCCCACTATTTTGCAGGGTAATCTCGCCACCCTGTGGCCAATTAGAAATATTGCAATTTAAGAACAAAGGTCTGCAGTCATCCGTATTGTGTTTAGCGCAATTGCTCTGAGCAACAAAAAGAAGGCATACTATTTTCATATAACACTAACATCATATAAACATATAACACAACAATATATATGGGGCTATTACAACATTTAGAGTTCAATTTACATTGCCACATAATGGGAAGAGAGTATGCGTGCAGGCATGCATTTAGACTCGCATAAAACGCATAGGTGTTTTGTTTTAGGAAGAATTTGTAAGGAAATATCGTCTTTACAATTCCCTAATAAATGTATACATTTTAAAACCATATGGAAAAGGTGCATAGTGTCGAATTGCCCTTACAAGTCAAGTTCATTTAAACGTTGTTAAAACTTTTTTTTAAAATATCCTTAAATATCCTTAAATCCTTTAAACATCTTTCCGATAAAGAAATATGTAGACATATTTATCCTCTTCCCGGGGTTCATGGTTTATACTGCATTTCTACATTCTGTGCACAAATGTTTGAACTCGCATATAATTATAGATCATAAAAAATTAACGACAAGTAACAAGTAATCCATACTTCATTCTGACAGGCGTACGCTCACATAAAACGTGCCCTGGTATTTAACAACACTGCAACGTCGCTATCTTGAACGCAGCTTAAGAAGCCTCCCATGGAGAATGTGATTGGTCCGTGGATTCATAGACGACTTCCTGGATGATGTTGAGCCAACAACATACACTTTAAGGACCACGGACAGCCTCGAAGAAATTATTTAATCATGTTGAACAGCATTCTAGCAAGAGGTATTTCTTGCGATAAGGACATGCTACTTATAATCAACATAACATTCATTTGAGTTACGTTAACAACTTGTCATGAGTCATTAGCCACACGCAGCAACGACTGCTTCATGTCCAGCTACAGTAAAGGGATGTTGATGATTATATAACATACCAAAAAATGTGACCCTCTCAAGAACGCAAATAAGTAAGTATTTCAGATAGGTAAGCAATTTCACCCAAAACAACCGAAAATTGCTAACTAAAACCGTGTCTGTGTGCATGTGTTTGTGTTTGTATGTGTGCGCGCGCGTCAAAGATAACGCCACAGTCGAGAGGGCATGATGGAGAGTGGGACGCAGAGCTGCACGTCACAGCCCCAGCGACTCTGTGCATCATCCAAGGTCAGCCTCCAGGGAAAGATAAGCTTACTTTGATGTGGTGGTGGTGGTGTCGTCTATTTACTGGTTAAATAAAACCTAAAAGCACACACACACACACACTATTTAAATTAAGTCATTTGACCGAATTACCCCCTGCCTCATTGTGGCCTACTACTTTGTCCTGCTGAAGTTACCTGAGTCATGCTATGATCACCTAATGCGATGTGATTATGTGATACTATTTAGGCTTATCTTTCATGCTGGCTAAATTCCAAAGTCCAAGTCGTGTTTCCTATACTATCAGGAAATCAAGCCTTGATCTGAAACCAAAGAGGCAATGACTCTGCATTCAATAGTCTACGTAGTTCCAAAGATAAAGAACATTTACTGGACGTCATGAACCTGACCTTCTGTTCACAACACCAAGACAATCACGTTTGTTTGCGCTTTAGATGAAAACCAGCTTGGCTGATTTTAACTGGCAGTTAGGCTAGTTATTGTATCACCCTGAAACTACTTTGGATGCATTTGACTAAAGCTCAACACTGGCTTCACACCGTGAGGCCCAAAACATCCCTTAACTCTAAAATAGCATGCTGACCTCCTAAATGCTTAATGTTGTTGAGACCTAAGCACCTGATCCTGGACCTGTTGTGGCCCCCCCAGGTGTATGGCTGGGCGGGGCAGGCAGTGGAGCTGCTGCAGGGGCTGGAGCAACAGCGCCGGCTGGGCCAGCTGTGTGACGTGGTTCTGGTGGCTGGCGGCCAACGGCTCAGCGGCCACCGGGCCCTCCTGGCCATCTCCAGCCCCTACTTCCACTCCATGTTCACCCTGGGGCTGAAGGAACAGCGGCAGGCCGAGGTGAGGCCCGGTGTGTGTGAGGGTTTGGTGTGCGTGCGTGCGTGCGTGCCAGTCAGGTCCCGCACCACGTAAAAGTGAAAGCCACTGGCGAACGTCACCGCTGCCATTTTCACAGCCGAAGCGTCTAAATGAATTCCAAAGCAGCATGAATATACCATCATTTTAAAGGAGCCATTGTGGAAATGTTCCAAATGCCACCGTCACTCGCTGGGGTTTGCTGGTCGGCTGGCTGGATGTGATTTGGAACTAAGCTGCCAGTGTTGGGCCGGTGATCCACGGCCCCGTGGCCTCTCTTCTCCTCTCCTCCCCAGGTGGAGTTGGTGGGGACGTCCTACAGGGGTCTGAAGGCAGTGGTGGACTTCATGTACAGCGGGGAGCTGCCACTGAACAGCGGGAACATCAATCATGTCCTAGAGACCGCTCACCTGCTGCAGGTGAAGAAACGTCTTTCTGTGTGATGAGAGCATGAGCACACTGGGGAACGGAACTTTACCGATTTTCAGAAAAGAAACTGTACCGATTTTCAGAAAAGAAACAGAATGCATAATGCCATTGAGTTTCAGTCTTTCCATTGTGTGTTTAAGTCTTACACATCCATCCACCACTGAAGTCAATTTCATGAGAATTGCATGTTCTTTAACACGCAATAACAAAGTTGGCCATGAGGGGGCCTCCCCAGATCAGTTGGTTCTGTATGTTTTTAATCTTTAACTATAAGCAGAAAATATTTACCCTATGCGGTTGTTCTGTTGCATCAAACCACACGGGCCCTGGAAGGTGGGGCAGGCGGTGGACTTCTGCTGCCAGTACCTGGAGATGGAGGTGTGCCAGGAGAACTGCCTGTACCTGCAGGAGCTGGCCCTCCTCTACAGCCTGGGGCGCCTGGAGGCCTTCGTGGACCACTTCATCCTGCAGCACTTCGCCACGCTGTCGCTCACGCCGGACTTCCTGCAGGACGTCCCCCTGGACAAGCTCACCTCCTACCTCTCCAGTGAGCAGGTGGTGCCTTCCTCCGTACCGCAATGCCTCTCGGTGTTTGCGTCTCCTTGTGTTTTAGCCTCAGAGTTGTTGTAAGGACCCTCCTGTTAATTAAGTCGACCAGGAAGAAACGGCTCATTTCTAACTGGTGTCATGCTGTAGCTTGTCACAATGCATTTATATGATCATTTATGGCATTTAGCAGACGATTTTATCCAAAGCGACTTACAAAGAGTACATTTGTCATAAGATGGTGAAACATTTCATTGCTGCTCATACAGTAAGAAAGTCACCGGAACAAGTTTCAAGCACATCGCATTCAATGCAACATCCATAGCCGTCGATGCCGTGATAAATTCCAAGTCTAGAGGCGGTGGTACCCATGCTGGTGAAGACAGACGTCTGAAGTCCCCTATCCCTTTTTATGTCCTTTCACCCGAGAGACGTCCCTATTTCATGCCAAAGTCTTTCAGTGAGATCCCTCAAATCCAACGCCCTGTAATAACCTCTGTGTACCCCCCCCCCCCCCCCCCACCCCAGGTGCAGCACGTGAGCGAGCATGCCCTGCTGCAGGCGGCGCTGCAGTGGCTGAGCCAGCGCCCCGAGCAGCGCCTGGCCCACGGCGCCCAGCTCCTGTCCCGCGTGCGCCTGCCCCTGATGGCGCCGGAGGAGCTGGCGGGGCCGGTGCGGTCGGCCGTCAGGGCCCTGCTGCCCGGGGACGCGGCCTGCGAGGCCCTGGTGGAGGAGGCCCTGGCGTACCACGCCAGGCCCAGCGCCCAGCCCCTCCTGCAGACGCCGCGCACCGCCCCCAGGGGGGGCACGGAGAGGCTGCTGCTGGTCGGGGGAGAGGTGACCACTTTTGTTGTTGTGTTGTTCCACTTTTTTATTGAAAGCTGTGCAGCATTGTTAAGGCCGAGGCTATTATTTACATCCCTGTCTAGGCCGACCATTCCTTCCTTATTTTAAGCTGCAGAAAATTAAAATTAAATTATAATAAACAGTTATATGTATGCGTGCGTGCGTGCGTGCGTGTGTGCGTGTGTGTGTGTGTGTGTGTGTGTGTGTGTGTCTGTGTGTGTGTGTGTATGTGCGTGTCTGTGTGTGTGTGTGTGTGCGTGCGTGCGTGCGTGCGTGTGACCACCCCCAGGTGCTGGACCGTGGCGGTCAGCTGACGGCCAGTGTGTACTGGCTGGACCCGGCCGCGGGGCCCGGGAGCTGGCGGGAGGAGTGCCTGCTGCCCGCCCAGCGGAGCCACCACAGCCTGGCCGTGCTGGGGGGCTTCATCTACACGGCGGGGGGCAGCTCGTCCCGCGACAACAGCGGGGACACGGCCTGCAACCTGCTGCACAGATACGACCCCCGGCACCAGACCTGGTCTGAGGTACCCACCCCCCCACCCCCCCCCCCCGCGCGCGCGCGCGCCTGCACTATGAAACGCTCCGTAGTACTTAGATACTCTCTGTCATACATCATGCTACTTTAATACTCTCCACCATACATCATACTACTTTAATACTCTCCACCATACATCATACTACTTTAATACTCTCCACCATACATCATACTACTTTAATACTCTCCACCATACATCATACTACTTTAATACTCTCCACCATACATCATACTACTTAAATAAAGGGTTAAGGGGGCATTTAGCAGACGCTTTTGTCCAAAGGGACTTACAATCAGTACATGTGTGGGGTTCGACATGTGGACAGTCGGAGGAGGAGGGGGAATCAAGGGGATCGAACCGCCGACCCTCCGGTTAGTGGACGACCCGCTCTGTCCGTCCGCTCTACCCACTGAGCTACCGCCGCCTCACCTAGAAAATATACAGTTCATAATACGTCATGCTACTCTATACTTTACTAGAATACACTGTAAAGTTCCCCGTAATACATCATGCTACACGATACTAGGATGCACTATAATACACTGCGCCATACCACACTATTGCGTTCCACTACACCCTACCACACCGTGACCTTAAGGACTGTTAATCCCTGCCGGGGGTTGATCCCGGTTGATGTGTCGGCACAGTGCGCTCCGATGAACCAGCGGCGTGAGCACTTCTTCCTGGGCGCGGCGGGGGGATGTCTGATGGCGGTCGGGGGGAGGAACGACACGGGCGCCCTGTCCTCTGTGGAGGTCTACCACCCCGCGGAGGACTCGTGGACCTACGTGGCCGGGCTGCCCAGGTAAGACGGCGCTCGCTTGAACACTCGCCGTCCGGAGGCCTCTGTCACGCTTTGCTGACTGACTTTGCCCCGCCCACCCTTTGTTCCCGCCAGGTGTACCTACGGCCATGCCGGCGCCGTTCACCAGGGTGCCGTCTACATCTCCGGCGGCCACGACCAGCAGATCGGCCCCTACCGCCGGGACGTGCTGAGCTACGAGCCCCCGGTGGCGGCGGCGGGGGCGGTGGCGCCCGGCCGCTGGCTGCACCGCCAGCCCATGCAGGTGGCGCGCGGCTGGCACTGCATGGCCTCGCTGGGCGGCCGCATCTACGCCATCGGGGGCAGCGATGACCGGCGCGACACGCTGGAGCGCTTCGACGTGCTGGCCGTGGAGGCGCTGGACACGGCCAGCGGGCAGTGGACGCGCGTGGCGAGCCTCCCGGAGCCGGCCAGCGAGGCGGGGCTGGGCGTGTGGGCCGGCCGTCTCTACGTGCTGGGCGGCTACAGCTGGGAGAGCATGGCGTTCTCCCGCGCCACGCAGGTGTACGACCCCGCCACGGGCCAGTGGGCCGCGGGCCCCCAGCTGCCCAAGCAGCTGGCCGGCGCCTCGGCCTGCACGTGCACCCTGAGACCCTCGGCGCCGTCCTCGCCGCCGCCACCGCTGTCCCCCGAGACGAGGAAGAAGAGGAGGGCGTTGGGGTTGGGGGGAGGCGGGGGGAGGCCCCACCACCACCACCACCATCACCATCACACCTGAAGACAGCCCAGATGGAGAACGGTGAACGCGCCACGTGCTGGTTAGCTGTGAGTCCCGAGGAGGACTCGATGCGGACGGTCGGTCTGAGCTCGTTTTCGTTTCGGTGACACATGAGCCCTCACAGACCTGAAGGGCTCTGCCTGTATGTGATGTACATGTCAGAGTATTTAAGATGCTGCCTACAGCTTCCTGACAGAGCAAGAGAGAGGTCTCTGTCATGGACGGCTGTTACAAAATGTGAGTGGCACTTTATTTAGATTTGTTTCTTGGTGTTTTCCTAATGTTTACCAAAGGATATTTTCTTCTGGGGAAAGAGAGAGGTAGACAAATAGGAAACTATAGTTGCATTTTATGTAGGATAATCAATTCATTCTGTTTATTAAAGTTATTTGTGTTAAATTTTTCAACAAGCATGCGTGGACTACTTCTTTCTCCAGTGCATTTCACAGTATAATTTTCAAGCTTAAGAGACGGCAAATGGCAAAACAGTAAATAATACAATTTCAAGGAAAATTGCCAGCCCTTGCAACGGCCTTTTTAATAAAATCAATACTCTCTCTTCTTTCTGCCCTTCTCATTCAAATGGGTAATAAGGATGAGACTTGAGGCTGAAAAACAGAAAAACATAATTAGTGTAAAAAAAAATTGAGCACTGTGTCATGTCAAGCAACACTTACATGTATAAGTATGTCATGTTAGTCAGGTCCTTAACCTTATTCCTAACATGCACATGCACAAATATGTGAAATACAATCCTTTTAGCACAAACAACTACCAATACACCAGTTGTTATAATGATGTCTGATCATCTTTCATAAGGATGTTCGTAACCAAAGCCGTAATGAAAGTAGCAGCAATATCTTACAGGTCAAGCACACAAGATCTCCATCCACGGTCCAGCCCCCGCAGTGTCTCCATGTCCTCCGCCGTCAGACGAAAGTCAAAGATCTGTGGGCAGCAACACATTCTCTTGACCTTTGTCCCACTACAGGATCAAAATCGCTGCCTGATGCCTTCTGGTATTGGTGGACTGGAAGGCATTCCTGTGCTTTGTCTTTGGTTATTTTTATGATTTACAGATTACACAAACACTAGTTAAGATTGGTTTATCCAACACAATTTGGTTTAGACCATGAACTTTCTCCAAGTGAATAATAGCCGAGGGACAAGGGTCCTGAGTGCACCTGGAGGCCAGGTCGGTCGTGGCAGTGCTAGAGATGCCAGTGCTGCCATTGCGAGTGGAACTGGAAATGACCAAGTGTATAAAAGACCTGAGCCGATGGCAGCCGTCACCTTTGTGTTCTCCAGGATGTGATGAGGTCTGGCGCTCTTGGGGATGACCGATATGCCTCGCTGCACGTGGTAGCGGAGCAACACCTGCGACACGCACACAACACTGTGAGGGACCCTGAACCTCTAATCTCACCCACACCGGACAACAGGGCTCCCATACTAACTGCGGTGGAAAATATGAATTGCACACCCCATAAAACATGTAAGCTTGTAGTTCACAATACCTAACATGACAGCCATGTCATATTATATGTATATATATGCCCACTTACTGAGGAAAGGCCACCTCACTCCTTTAACTGGTATGCCCCAACTTACCCCCTTCCTGATTTTACGATGTACTACAAATCAGCTCAGATTCTCAGTATTTGTATTGACCACACACACACACACTCACTCACTGACCTGTGCAGAGCTACGTTTGTGCTTCCTGGCAATGCCTTCAATGACCGGGTCATCCAGAATCATACCTGGGTCAGTCTCCCCTCTGTGGCTGCAGGACAGGGTAGTTGTGTTTATCCTCTCCTCTTTACAAACCCACCCGACATCGCTGCCAAACCATCCTTTTTATGTCAACAGCCAAGTCAGAATCTACATCAGATCAGTCACTCTGAATTGCGCTTTAAAACAGGCAGCCCGGTCACCACAGGTGTGACTAAACAGGCATATCAAAAACAGATACAAAAGAAGTGTCCACTGTCAACAGAGGGTGGAGGTGCATACTCACTGGTGCGGTGGTCTTGCAGGGGAGCCAAATGGGCTGAAGGCAGTGAGGACGATGTCCTTGGCTTTACAAAACTCTACCATCTCCGTCTGGGCCAGGTACGGGTGCAGTTCCACCTGCGGGTGAACGAGAGGCAAAGTGTTGACTGACATGCCGTCCTCCCAATGAATGGATAGCTGACAGTATCTGTCCCTTAATATCAACATGGGGCGTGTGTCCTCTTCCATGCTGCTCCGCCATGTCTCTAGAGTGGTCCAGAAAGGACAAACAGCTCTAGAGAAGATGAGTGTTAATTTTGTACCATGATCCCTATCTTACTTGTTGGACCTATAGTTTTAAAGACTAAATAACCGAAT
>JAXIVH010000013.1:9835331-9920331 GCA_036785325.1 Urophycis tenuis
TGTGTGTGTGTGTGTGTGTATGCGTTTGTGTGTATGTCTGCATGTGTGTGTGACTGTGTGTGTTTGTGTGTGCATGTGTGTATGTGTGTGTGTGTGTATGTCTGCATGTGTGTGTGACTCTGTGTGTGTGTCGTGTGCGTGTGTGTGTGTGTATGTGTGTGTGTGTATGTGTGTGAGAGACTGTGTGTGTGTGTGTGTGTGTGTGTCTGTGTGTATGTGTGTGAGAGACTGTGTGTGTGTGTGTGTGTGTGTGTGTGTGTGTGTGTGTGTGTGTGTGTGTGTGTGTGTGTGACTCTGTGTGTGTGTCTGTGTGTGTGTGTGTGTGTATGTGTGTGAGAGACTCTGTGTGGGTGTCTGTGTGTGTGTGTGTGTGTATGTGTGTGAGAGACTCTGTGTGTGTGTGTGTGTGTCTGCATGTGTGTGTGAGTGTCTGTGCGTGTGTGTGTGTGTGTGTGTGTGTGTGTATGTCTGCATGTGTGTGTGACTGTGTGTGTGTGTCTTTGTGTGCGTGTGTGTGTGTGTCTGCATGTGTGTGTGAGTGTATGTGCGTGTGCGTGTGTGTGTGTGTGTGTGTGACGAGGTGGAGCCCCTGCTCACCAGTAGGTTATAGAGTTTGACGTTGACCCCGATGGCCACAGCGATGGTCTTGTAGAGGGAGAAGCCCGGACACGGGATCAGGATGTTGTCTCCTGGGTTACTCAGCACGCTGAGGCAGAGCTCGATGGCCTGGCTGCAGCCGCTGGTCAGCACTACGTCCTGGGGAGCGAGGGGACATTCATCATGATAATGAGAATCATAATGATGATGATATGTGGTGAGGAAAAATGGTAGAAACTCATGAAGGGTACACGCAGTCCGTGTTTGGTCGATGACAATCCACAACTTTGTCAAGAAACCCCATTACAAGTGTATGTGTGTGTGTGTGTGTGTGTGTGTGTGTGTGTGTGTGTACACACACACACAAACACAAGAGCACGAAAGCGCACGAAAGCGCAAGGCTACCTTTGCCTCTAGCGGAGCGAGGGGGCTGCTGTAGAATTTGGCAACTGCTTCTCGGCTCTTATGGTAACCTGGAAGTGTGCGCGACAAAGGGAATGCAATTATACTGACAGGAGAACAAAACAAAGCATGCGTCGATACCACAGACATTGACGATGTGAACGCACGGAATTGTTGAAAACACGACACACTTGGGGAGACAATGCGTGTGTGTGACCCTCTGAACGCAGCAGACGGGTATGTGCGTCGAGCAGAAAACAGAAGCCCTCAATTTGAACATTTTTAACGTGTTCTTGTTTTTACTTCTTTCTGGTTTTGTAGTTACAATCCATTTCACCCGAACAACTCCAACGACTCAATGTAAATCTCCGTGTAAGTCTAAGGTCTCACCAATAGAGGGCGCGTAGCCATTGTACCGCTGCGACTCCACGGCGTCTTTCAGGGCCTGGAGGACGCAGGCGTCCGTGGGAAGGTTCCCAAATACAGTAGGGTCCCCTGAGCAACGGATAGTACGAGAATACATCCAATTGAAAAGAAAGAAAAAAACGTAGACCAACAGAGATAGTAAGTGAAAAAAAATCATGTCAAGTAGGCCTATGTTTGCCTGATTTCTGCATACAAATAGGACTTTTGTTATTTGTCATTTGATTGCCAAAACACTGGCTCCTACATGCGCGCGTTGTGACGCGTCAGAGACAGCACCAACAGCAGTTTGTGTAGGCCTATTTAGATGGTCTGAATGTGTAAAGTAAAGTAAATTAAACTCAACTAAACTAAATTGTCTAGTAATTATAATCTAGCAATAGTAATTTAATAGTATAGTATCTCACCTATGGAAAGGGCGATCATGGCTTTCTCAGGATTAGGCGTGAGTTTCATACCATCCACAATTTCCCGAATAGGATTGCAAATGTTGTTCGCCAGCTCTGAGGGCCTGACGTCCCATCTCTGCCTGCGGCTCCTCACTTTGGCTGGGTATATGCTGGCGTTAACACTGACCTGATGGAAGCCATTACCCTTCGCTGCTTTGCTGGTTAAACCGGCCGCGCTTAGATTTTTGCCCTTCACAACATTATTTCCAATCACTCCGTTAGCGTCCATCTGAACCACATACGATTTGCTTGCCATTTTGAAATTGTAAATTGTAATTTTTCAAAAGCCTGAAAGAAGAGATGAGAGTATTAAACATCGGGAGGAAGGCATACAATGTAATGCAATTATTACTAGTAGGCTAATGATAATAATAATAATAATAATAATAATAATAATAATAATAATAATAATAATAATAATAATAATAATAGGCCTAATAATAATAACAACATAACAATTAACAGAACAAACAACAATCAATATACAATAGTGTATTATAATAATTACAGAATATATTAACGGTAATGACTTTTCTATAGGCCTAAACCATAAGCCACTGAAGTATTACGTTAAGGCATGTAACTTTAGATTCAAACCTAATGTTACATAACGTGAAGCAAAACACCAATAGGTTTACTATTAGTAGGAATACAAAAAGCATTATCACTCTTAAAAGCATTATCACATCCAATCTATCAATGTATAGGCTACTTGAAACACTCTGCATTTTCCCATTCGTTTTTTGTGATGCACAATATTGATATAGAAAGCTGACGGATTAATGGAAGTCTAAAGTCTGTTAAAAGGAAGAAAAAAAAAGTCAAATAGGTTACCTTACAAAGAAGAGCTAGTCCAATGGCGGGTTTTGAAGATATTCACAATAGTGACTTATATCATATAGCGGCTTTATAGAAAGATCCTGAAAATGGGTGTTGAACGCTGCCTTTATTTTCATTGGTGGATAGTATGGGTGTACAATACACCCCCGTTACATCACTGGCTCCTGACCGCATCAGCCTCTCTCTTCACATGTGGGCGGGCGGGACGAACTGTGTGTCGAGTCACGTTCAAAGAGACATGGTATTTTGGTATTTATGTGGTCAGAAAAAAATGATTAGGAATGCAATACTACAATATTTCATTCGAAATTATTTATCTATAACAGTGGCGATCTTTGATGAAATATTGCTCAAGTACAAGTAAAATTTCCCATCTGAAAATGTACTGAAGTAGAAGTAAAAAGTAGTTAATTTTAAAAAATTTAAGTAAAAGTGACTTAGTTACTTTCTGTGTGTCTGTGTGGGGGGTGAGGGTAGTGAAAAAGTGTAACAAATGTAAATGCAATGACAACAAATGAGACTTCAAATGAGAAACATGCTTCCTCTCGTTCTCTCTCTCTCTTTCTCCCTCTCTCTCTCCCTATCTCTCTCTCTCTCTCACACACACACACACACACACACACACACACACACACACACACACACACACACAGTGCTCATCACATCATCATTCATCAGTCACTGTGTTGGTTTCCTGACGCATATTTTTCCCATGTAGGTGATCATTGGGCTTAACCTTTTTTTTACTCAGCAACGAATAGGATTTATAATGTAACCAAGTACAATACTTCAGTAAAAACTTACTCAAGTAATATAAAATACCAATTTCAAATTGTACTTCAAGAATACAAAATACACAAAAAAACTACTCAATACAGTAACGTGAGTAAATGTATTTAGTTACTTTCCACCTCTGGGGGGCATCCTCCTCAGGAAATATTTTCTGATAAACAAGAACTACTTTATGATTTTTTTCTGCCCTCTGGTACACCTTATTTGCATTCAAAGTGCATGTGTTTATCATTGCATCACACACGCCCGCACACACACATAAACGCACACCCAACTCTTTAACATATAGTTTATGCGGTGTTGTGCAATACATTAACATTTAGGGCATTTAGCACACACTTTTATCCAAAGCGACTTACAAAAAGTACATTTGTCAGAAGAAGGTGAAACATTTAATTGCTGTTAATATATTGCTGTTATAGAACATCTCTGGTTAAGTGCCAAGTTACAAAGAGCAATTACAAAGTTCCAAGACATACAACATACAAGAGCATGAGGGTAGGTTTTTTTTCTGTTTTTGTTCTGTTTTTTTTTTTTTTTTTTTTTTTTTTTTTTTTTTTTTTTTTTTGGGGGGGGGGGGGGGGGGGGCGGTGGGTAGAGGATGGATGTTATGCAAGGTTCAGGTGAACTCTGAATAAGTGAGTCTTGAGTTTCTTGCAGAAGATGGGGAGTGACTCCGCAGTCCTGACATTGGCAGGGATCTCATTCCACCCCTGCGGTGCCAAAACGGAAAAGAGTTGTGATTTTGCCGTCCGACCTTTTCCTCCTTTTAGTGATGAGGGACCAGCTGTGGTAGTTGAGCAGAGTGCTCCAGCAGGGGTGTGGGGTTTTACTAATGCTTGGAGGTAGGTAGAGGCAAATCCATTAACAGCTTTGTAGGCCAGTACCATCATCTTGAATTTGATGCAAGCCACTACAGGGAGCCAGGAGGTCATGGAAGAGGGGGGTCGTGTGGGACAATTTGTGTCAGTTGAACACGAGGCGTGCTGCAGCGTTCTGGATCCGCTGCAAAGGTTTTATCGCGGTTGCAGGGAGTCCGGCTAGGAGTGAGTTGCTGTAGTTAAGGTGGAAGATGACAAGTGCTTGGGTCAGGAGCTGTGTCGCTTCCGTCGTGAGGAATGGCCGGATGCTGTGGATGTTGTAGAGAGCAAATCTACAGGATCGGGTCACTGCAGTGATGTTTGCAGTGCAGGACAGTTGGTTGTCGTCCGCATAACAGTGATAGGAAAAAACGTGTGATAGAGAGCCTAAAGAGCTTGTATATAGGGAGAACAGGAGCGGTCCTGGGCTGCACGGTGGTGCAGTGGATTGTTGCTGTGCACTGTCGCCTCACAGCAAGAGGGTTCTGGGTTCGAATCCACCTGGGACCCGGGACCTTTCTGTGTGGAGTTTGCATGTTCTCCCCGTGCTTGCGTGGGTTCTCTCCGGGTACTCCGGCTTCCTCACACAGACCAAAAACATGCAGGTTTGGGATTAGGTTAATTGGTGTCTCTAAATTGACCATAGGTGTGTATGTGAGTGTGAATGGTTGTTTGTCTATGTATGTTAGCCCTGTGATAGGCTGGCGACCTGTCCAGGGTGTACCCCGCCTCTCGCCCGTTGCAGCTGGGATTGGCTCCCCCCCGCGACCCTCGTAGAGGATAAGCGGTTACGATAATGGATGGATGGAGGAGCGGTCCTGAGCGGTACTGAATGTCCCTTGAGGGACAGCAGTGTTTAGCGAGCGGGGTTTGGACAGGGAGCCATTCCATGTGACCTGATAAGTGCGATTCATAAGGTAAGATGTGAACCAGGCTACCACAGTGTCAGTAATGCTGAGATCAGCGAGAGTGGTGAGGAGGGTCTGGTGGTTCAAGGTGTCGAAGAAGGAGAGAGTGTTAGGTCAAATGAGGTAAAAAAAAGGTTGTAAAGTCAGATGATTGTAACTTCTCTGGTTGGACGTTGAAGTCGCCCAGGACAACCAGCGGAGTACCATCTTCAGGAAAGCAGCTGAGGAGGGCATCCATCTCATCGAAGAAGTCATGGAAGGGACCCGGCGGACGGTAGTTGACAGCAATGTAGAGCTGAATGGGAATGGTGATAGCAACAGTGTGGAGTTCAAACACTGATCTGGTCAGGTGTTCCAGGGGAAGCACCCGGTAGGACCACTTGGGTGAGATGAGGAGTCCAGTCCCCCCTCCTCGCCCTGAGGGTCTCGGGGTGTCTGACAAGGAGTAGGCGGTAGAGAGGGCAGCCGGAGAGGCCGAGTTGTCTGGAGTGATCCAGGTTTCTGTTAGGGCCAGGAAGTGGAGGGTCTGGAGGCAGGCATAGGCCGAGATGGGAGTCTGCCTTCCTGACCGCCGATTGACAGTTCCAGAGGCCGCCCATCACTTCAAGGTCAGCGCAAATGGGGAGAGACGGGTAGAGCAGATTGGAAGGGGTGCAGCGTCGAGTATTGTATCCTGGACGGCATCTATGTCGGGTAGATGTCCTGACTGGGATAGGGGTTACACACATGGCTACAATACACAACACAGAAGGGTTAGGGTTAGCAGAGGGCTAGAGGGCTTCCTTGAAGGACTCCCACAGAGAGACTCCCTTTGTCTTTGTTCGACCGGTCTTACTTTGCTGGTCGATGCTAAAGCTGACGCTAACAACACTAGCGATTTATCTGTACGGATGCTAATCGTGCAGTCATAGCTCAGCCCACCAATCGAGGCTATGGTCTACACCCGAGAGGCCGAAACTTACTTGTTCAAAGCTTGAGTGGCTTCTTGCAGTCCTATTGTTCAACAACATAGACACCAATACCAATAGCAACGATAGCAGAGAGTGACTACTAACTGTATGAATTAGCTCTAACAACTGAAAAGCTAAAACAAAAGTTCTAATTTCTTACGTACTCACCAACAGCAACAATCCTGCGACTCCTTCTTTAACAGACTAAATGTATTTGTCTGTATGTCCCTATGTACATTCAAACAGCAGTTTCCTCAGCAGGAACAGGAGCTGCTGGGATTTCTGAAAACCTCTCCAGCAGAGCCTTTCTGCTGCCAAACAACCCAAACTAAAGCTAGAACACAAAATAGAGACATATGGGAACCAACCAAAATCCAAAATACTTGTTTTCATTTAGGTGCAAACGGTGCGAGAATAATTTGAGTACTACAATTCCTCAAATAAGCAAAGAGTGCTAAAATATAGAATAACAAGACAGAGAGAAATGCAGAATTTCTTTACTATTTCTTCCGAACAGTCTGAACAGATGCATATTCAGCTTTCAGCCTGAATATGGAACATAGGTTGGGTTTCAGAGAAATCGAGATTTTGCCGTTTGTTACTCCCCAACCATAGTGAGGGAGTCACAAGCCCTTTGGTAGTCATGCAGCGTAATGGACAGTTGGGTGTACGGTTATACCGTGCTCTGGGTGTACGATGCAAGTACAGGCAAGTACCAGTGACTTGAATGGCCTTTGAACAGCCCCCGCTAGCCAGCGCAGGCC
This sequence comes from Urophycis tenuis, assembly GCA_036785325.1. Taxonomy (NCBI): domain Eukaryota; kingdom Metazoa; phylum Chordata; class Actinopteri; order Gadiformes; family Phycidae; genus Urophycis; species Urophycis tenuis. The sequence goes on from JAXIVH010000013.1 coordinate 9,842,317, forward strand.
ATGGAGGAGCAGTGCAGTGTGGGAGAACTTGGGTAGGCTGAAGGCCTGCATTGTGGATGAGCTGCAGTGGACGAATGGCACATGCAGGCGGGGGGGAGTGGCAGTAGTCTAGACGTGAGATGACAAGAGCTTGGACCAAATGGGCCGTAAGTGAGGAACAGGCAGTATCCTCCTTGTGCTGCAGTGTTGTACAGCGTGAGTCCGGCAGGAGCTGCAGGGCGCAGCCATGTTGGCAGGGCCCGACCGCTGGTCCTCCTGTGTCACACCCACATTCCTCGTCGTCCTGAATGCAGGCCGCACAGAGTCGACTGTACTGATGGAGAGGTCGAAGAAGGGAAATACTTTCCCAGGAAGGAGGAACAGAGAGAATAAGGTGCGTGGCGGATTTCAATTCTAGTTTTTGGGATTGCGAACAGGACCTTTGACCTAATTAGTAATGAATAATAATAAGCAGCTCAGTCTTGTCCCGATTGGAAACAGCAATCAGAACAACTCAACTTATTCCGCTTCTGGGTTGGTGCTTTGGTGAACTCTTCCAGGGGAGGACACAGGGCAAACTCTTGATGTTTTTTACACTTATAAATGATTTGAGGGATTAAACTGATCAATTGTATATTTTTTTTGCAGTTGTATTGTGAAGAGAGGATTAAGCCTTTCTTATGCTTGTTTTTTTCCATTTATAATTTCGTATGATTGGACCAGGCTTTTCTGCTTAAATTCTGATTTAATTGAAAAACATGGATAGATAGTTGTACTTTTTTGATCCCAAGCTGGGAAATTACAGTGTAGCAGCAGCAGCATTACACACAGTACTTTTGTACATTGTACTAATAGAAGTCCTACACATTACAAAGATATAATATTTTGGCGTTGTATGGTGTTTATTTCTTGTTGGAAAGCCAGATCAAAAAGCACCTCAAACAAAGTGAATAAATAAATACAACTTTAAAAGCCATTTTGCAATATCTGGCAAACAGATACAAAAACAACCAGTAAATCAACCTTAGCACTTTGTACCAGCCTGTGAAACCTTTTTTTGGTTGGCAAAAACCCATGGTTTTGCTATTGACCAAATCACGTAACATCATGCATCCATACACGTAAACACTACACTGAATATAAAATTAAAATACACATACTTCAATGAATAAACACAGGTGGTTATCGGTTGTTTTGGTAAAGCAAATAATACCCATAGCAAGTTTCACACAAATTACATTCAAGTTCGTCTTGGGGCTAAACGTAAGTGTTCCTAAAATCCTAAATTCTGAGAAACGTTGGTGTCCTGAATTTACCTTTTCTGCTCTGGATCCATTTAAGACAAACAATTCTATGCAAACAGGAAGGGGTGAGGCAGGCGGGGGAGGGGCCTGTGTCCGGGCAGGAAGTGTGACAACCTTTCTGTCATCAGCGTCGCCAGCAATGCACTCGATTGGCTGTCACAACTGGATGTGCTGAGGGGGGTCTGAAGGGGGCCGCTCCTCCACTATCAGTATGCAAACAGTCATCATGCAATGTTGCCCTGCAGTAATAACATGTCACCAAGGGCAACCGGACCCCCCACTGCACACTCACGCACGTAATCACTGCACAAACCAAATGTACTACGTTCCTATATAAATACTTCTATATAAATACACTAAACAACTTAAAAAGCTTTGTTTACAAGGGTTAGGTCACCTCATGTTACCATTGATTATTTTACATATCAGGGTAAATATTTGACATTCTTCTCCACAACAGGCTACACATAAGGCCATTCTTTTACATGGTTACAATAGGTTAACAGGTTAGCGACCTCTTGAGACTCTTCGGCTTGGAGGGGATGTAATCTGGGTCCTCAGGATCCTCTGAGTCACTGCCTGAAGAGTCATCACTGGAGAAGAGGTGGTTAGGATCAAAGACCGCGTACTTTTCTCCTCCTCCTTCCTCCTCCTCCTCCTCCTCCTCTGTGCTTGGAGGACCCCCATGCTCTGTCTGGCGGGAGTCCTGTTGGAGGTGCAGTCTGCTCAGTCTCACGTAGGGCTGCAGCAGAAACTGCGACGGCGCTCGGAGGTCGTGAGCCGTCATGCCGTGGGGGTCGGTCACCGCGGCGACAGCTCTGGCTAGCTTAGATGGCGAGCCAGGGGGGAGGAGAACGGGCGACAGAACCGACACGGAGACGGAGGCGATTGCGGTGTGATTTCGAGAGAGGCTGGAGGTCTGAACGGGGCCCTGGGTGGGTACCTCAGAGAGGCTGGAGGTCTGAATGGACCCCTGGGTGGGTACCTCAGAGAGGCTGGAGGTCTGAATGGGGCCCTGGGTGGATACCTCAGAGAGGCTGGAGGTCTGAATGGACCCCTGGGCGGGTACCTCAGAGAGGCTGGAGGTCTGAATGGGGCCCTGGGTGGATACCTCAGAGAGGCTGGAGGTCTGAATGGACCCCTGGGTGGGTACCTCAGAGAGGCTGGAGGTCTGAATGGGCCCCTGGGCGGGTACCTCAGAGAGGCTGGAGGTCTGAATGGGGCCCTGGGTGGGTACCTCAGAGAGGCTGGAGGTCTGAATGGGCCCCTGGGCGGGTACCTCAGAGAGGCTGGAGGTCTGAATGGGGCCCTGGGTGGATACCTCAGAGAGGCTGGAGGTCTGAATGGACCCCTGGGTGGGTACCTCAGAGAGGCTGGAGGTCTGAATGGGGCCCTGGGTGGGTACCTCAGAGAGGCTGGAGGTCTGAATGGGCCCCCGGGTGGATACCCGAGAGAGGCTGGAGGTCTGAATGGGGCCCTGGGTGGATACCCGAGAGAGGCTGGAGGTCTGAATGGGGCCCTGGGTGGGTACCTCAGAGAGGCTGGAGGTCTGAATGGGCCCCTGGGTGGGTACCAGAGAGAGGCTGGAGGTCTGACATGTGGCGGGCTGTTGGATGAGGTCACAGGGCACGAGGTCGGAGGGGGTGAGGTCCTGAGACGAAGAGGAGGAAGAGGAAGGGAAGAGCAGAGGCGAAGGAGTGTCGGCGACGTCTGTGGGTGCCTGCGACTCCCTGGGGCACTCAGACAGGATGCTCCTCACCCACCGCCGGTGTTTGGAGCAAAACTGTAGCGAAGGCGAGGAGGACGATGAAGAGGAAGAGGCAACCCGTTCAGAGTCACCGCTTCCCTGCCTGAGCTGCGCATCCGGGCGGTCCCCCCCAATCTCCTCTCCTCTTTGCCAAGCGCCTCCCTCCTCCTCCTCCTCCTCCTCCTCCTCCTGCTGCTGCTCCACGGGGCTGGCCGGTCCCCTGTTGTCGTGGCCACGATCTCCATTCCCCACAGCCTCCCTCGCCGACCCTTCGCCCGTTCGGGGACATCCGACCTCGTAACCTGCCGCACTGCAGCCGTCCTCCTGTGGCTCCTTCTCAAACAGGAGAGGGCTGTCTCGGCAAGCGCTGGGTTTCCGCCTCGCGTCTGCCAGGACCACTTTGAGCGCGGCGGCCGCCTCGGACCTCGGACAAGCCCCGGAGGAGGTGCTGTCCACGGCATCCCCTGCGAGACGAACGCAGGCAGCCGTGGCTGCCGCTGCCGGCTTCAAGGGGACTCTCGTTGGACCACAGCCTTGGTCACCTTCATAAGTGCAAGAGGAACCAATTAGTACCGATTGCCGATGATTGGTTATGAGTTATTCCTGCTGCCACCGGTATCAGCCTGTGAGGCTTTTGTGGAAAACATTTTCAATTTTATCATGAAGTAAATTGAAACCATCGATACAGACCAAACTAATGCTTTCTCTCTAGGTTACAACTTTCTTTAAACTATGGAATAGTTTCTGTATTTAAGAAACACAATATTCCACATGATATGGTAATGTGATGATGGATGGTGATGTAACGATGGCCCATAACCAGTCTCACCCTGTTGTAGTAGCGTTCTCAGGGAGGCTGCGATGGGTGTCGACCCTTGAGCAATAAGCTCCAGCAGCACTTTGTCCTCATAGCTCACGGTATGCTCCTGTCGTAGGATCTAGTGGAAACCCATTCATATCACAGTAATCAATGATACAAATTCAACTGCATTCAAACGGAAACGTTCTGAGTTTTACGTCATAGTTTGTAGTCAGCCTTGTATGCTAGGTAGAAGATATATTTTGTATGCACTCACACACACACCTGGTCCATGTAAGTGTCTCTTGGTAATGTCTTCTCCAGTTTGTGTACATAGTGCAGAAGTCTGTCCTCTACTTTCTGAGAATAATGTTCCCCGTACTGCTCCTCCAGCTGGTTCTGGAAGACAACCAGCATCGGACATTTTTAAATGGTTTCTTCAGGTAATGGCTATTTATTAGCTAAATAAAAACAAATGGCCTGAAACTGGTTGGTATTAAACACAACGTTACATAGCTAAGATCCCATTCCCAAAGCCATTCAGCTATTCAACGAGGGATTATACACGTTAGGATAGGACTCGCAATAAAAAACAAGACAAAAAACTAAAATACTCTTTTAGTCATTTGAAATTAAATCTAATGAAAGTCATCTAGAGATACAGAGAGCATTTTGTGTTTACATATGTCTATGTCTGCACAACATGGGCCCTGAACTTGTAAGGTCTGACATTATAGTTTTCCTTTGTTCAACATTGATGTATTCCACAATTTTAGTAATTAGAAACAATTGCCAATGTCAAGCTGTATCCTGGGGTTGTTTTTAATCAAAGAAGTCTTGCATGTGTCCCATCTATGGATGTATGTTTCCTGTTTTTATTAAAAATCAACAGAAAGCAAGCAGTGCTTCCTCACATTGGCTGCTACTATGAAACTGAGAAGTTTTCAACTGTAGAACTGAAGGTGTCTGTAGTGCACCTGTAGTGCACCCTGGTGGGAGAAAAAAAAAACACCTCACTAGAGTAACTCAACGTGCTATTAGGACAACCAAAAGGTGTTCTTCTGCACCCAAAACAGTGTGCTCTTTCACCCTTTGTGTGTGAAGGAAAACAAACCTTGATGTAATCCTTGAGTTTCATCTTGTCCATTGCAAGACTTTGAGCGAAGAGTTTGAAGTCCAGATTATTTTTTTGCATTAAAGTTTTTGCTTTATTGCTCTGAAAGGACATAAATGGTTACATTTGAAAGATGGAGACAACTTGGAACACAGAATGATTCAAATTTGCAAACAACAAATAAATCGCAACATAAAAATTGATGAACTTAGTGTAGGAATTGTTAAAACTGAATAATTGTGCACGTTTCAAAGTAAAATGTATATTTATAACAAGCTTGGCTCATCTTGTGCAAAGGTTTGTTCATATCCTCAACCTGTCAACCCGTGTGACAGGTGCAGGCAGAGACAACTCTCTCCAATATTGTGAATTTGGAGTGCAATACCCATTTTAAAAGCATGGTGTCAATGTCATGAGGCCATATTGTACCTTTAAATACATTGGTTTAGTGGTTACATTGGTGAAGTGGTTGCATTGGTTAACAGTCGTATGAACCTTACACAGTGATCTTGGTATTGAGGTAGTTTGCTGGGAAAGAACTGGAGGATTTTGACCGTGATAGGAACAATGCCGTGGCCTTGTTTAAGCATCCACATAATTACCTAGAATGAGAAGTACATTAAAATATAGAAGAATGAAACTGATGTAAACAAAGTAGTAATAGCATTCTTAAACACAAATCTAACCTGGTACCCAACCAAGTTACTAGTCACAAACATAAAAAAAAAACATACAAACAAAACACAACCCCTCTGCCATTTCAGTGCTGCACCTCAGAACACAACACAACACACTCCTCCATACCAGTGTCTTCAGTCCAAATATGATCTTCATGTGTTTGATGGCGACCACAAGTGTGGGCAGAAGTCTGTATGACGCCTCCAAAAAGGACATCACCCGCTCATAACGTCCAACGTCCCTGTTCTTAATGATGGAGTATGCCTGGGCGGATGCCACACGCAGCCTCCATGGATCTCGGAGGGAATAAGATTGCTGCTTTGCTTCCATCCATAAAGAAGTGTCCACCACTGTAACAAAGCACACACACACACACACAAATATTGCAATTTGTTAGCGGTTGTTAATTGGTACAGTGGCAACATTACTAGATTTCAACGCTTCTTCTACTTTATATGAACATTTTAATAGAAATGAAAGAAGCATTAGCGTCAGTACAAAGGTATTGACTTTTGACTTGTGTCAATCGTTTACATTTTACATTTAGACGCAGTCGCTTTTATCCAAAGCGATTTACAAAAAGTACAGTGGTTAGAAGAAGGTGAAACATTTCATTGCTGTTAATACAGTAAGAAAGTCCCCAGAACAAGTTTCAAGCCTTAACCATTGCTAGTATACAACAATCAAATAGTAACTTATTGATGGTTCATATTTAGTGGAACCCCTGTAGTTAAGGGTCTATAACCATAACTACAGTGCTGGCAAGTGCAAACTGCAAACATTTCATTATGGGTCTTGTAAATAGATATTGTAAATTCCAGTGATGTGCAGTGAGGTTCATGGCTGGTGAGACACTGACAGCTTCTGAGATTTACAATTGTAAGAACTCAAAAGACTATTCAATTGGCACTTGGCAGCATACATATTGACCACTGGTGATGTTTCATATCTCATCAGCATTCCTCTCTCTCACTCACACGGCACGCGCACACACAGGAGCATATTTGGCCAAGAAAGAACGTTTCTTTTACAGTGGCAAGAGACAATGAGAGGACATTTGATCTGCATGCTCCATGTGTTCGAAACAATTCACACTCTTCCCAAACAAATAAAAGTATATAGAGTGGTGTACAACACAATTTTAATTTTGAAAATGTGTACTTTTCAAAACTTTCAATTCTGGTGCTTTACTCAATTCTAATACAGGTTGTTCACTAAAAGGATAACAACACAAGCAAGAGAACAATTCACTTAAAGATGTTGTTTTCAAATACTTTTTTTGTTAGTCTCATCTATTATTTTTTTAAATCAAATTGAAAACCATTTGTGGTCTTACCTTTATTTGTATATGAAGTCCATATGCCTATCCTTCTCCACGAAAAGCTCTGTTACTTTGTTGTAAAAGTCCTCCTTATTTTCTTTTAGTTTTAAAAGTCTCTCAGCCTCAATGGAGATAATTGCCAAAGAAGAAAGTCGTCCTTGATTTGTCCCATTGCGACTGTATGTTTTCAGTCTTTTCAATGCGGAGGCTGACCTCTCCACTGATGCTGTTGTCGCTGCTATAGTGAGAGCCAGCTGGAGTAACTTTGTCGCCTCTGGAACAGTCTGTAATAGATCCTTCTGGACCAAAAAGCTGAGAAGCTGTCCAGGTGATTTGCATGCCTTCCTTACTGTTTGTGAGCTGTACAGTCCGACAAGATCGGCCTTTAATCTTTCAAAGTCAAAGAACCGTTTATATTTTGACAGGCTCTGCAGTTTGGTGTCATCAAAATGTTTTGACATTTCTTTAAATTTGGTACAATCGACCAAACCAAGGAAAGGTAGCTCACCAAAGTGATCAAACCAAGCGCTCATTTGAACACTGATGTTGTCCAGAATGTTATAAAACATTATTTTCCTTTCATCTCTGGACTGTTTACTTCCAATATCCGTCAGGCCAAGTGTGGTGCATTTCTGCTCATACCCGTCATAGAATGTGTCAAACTCCTGTCGCATGTGTTCAATAACTCCAAGTGTGTCGCGGATTCGTGCACAGCAGTATCCAACGTCCATTACTTCGCTTTGCAGCACTTTAAAAAGGGCATCGGTTTCAATGAAAATAAACTGATATGCCATTATCAAAAAGCAAGTTGATGTTTTTGACAGCCACCGATCATATCCAGCAGCCATCATTAGAGTGTCATTATCCCAGCTGTCGGGATTTTCACTTATAACACGGAATACCGCACGGAGGTCTGATAGATGCATGCTTAATGTCTGGAGCGACTGAGAGTTTGAGCTCCATCGTGTTGGTGCTGCTTTTGGTAAACGTCGCTTTACAACATCATCCAGTGCGTGGGTGCGCTTCGATGACTTACTGAAAAATAGTCCTAGTCCCTCAACCGTTTTAAAAAAGGTTCTACTCTCAGGCATACATTTTGCTGACTGCATCAGCACCAGGTTCAATTTGTGTGCGTAGCAGTGAGAAAACGTGGCTTCGGGCACCTTCTCTTTAACTTTGGCTTGCACCTCGTTAAGCTGTGATGCCATCACTGCAACTCCGTCGTATGTTTGAGCCACTAACTTTTCAACACAGTTGTATTTCTCCAGCACTCCCAGGATAAATGCAGCTATAGCGGGGGGTCGTGTATCATCGCTTACGTCGTCGAAGCCCAAAAACGCCTCCTTCACTTCACAGGCATCACTATTTAAAGCCACATAGCGCAAAATGACAGATATTTGTGCTTTGTTTGCGACATCAGCAGTTTCACCTACCTCTACAGCAACAAACGAGGCTGCATTAATCTCGTTTTGAATATCATTTCTGATCACATCACCAACTGTTTCAATTAAGTCATTCTGTATTCTGTCCGACAGGCCAAAAAACACTGTGGATGTTTCTAAATGTCTAGCTAACCTCTCATCTTTCTCGGCAAAAGCATGCAACAGCTCCACATAGTTGCCACGATTAGGAGTGCTTGACTGCTCATCGTTGCCACGAAATGCCAGCTCCTGTTTGGCCAAGAAGCATGTTGCGTTAATGAGGTCTTTTAAAATCTCTCGGTTTTCCTTTACCTTGGCATTGTGGATGCTAATGTTTAGTCTCCGTTGCTCTTCCAATGCCACATCGATCCTTGAGGTTCCAAACGTTTTTAAATCAATCTGGCTTTGAATGTGAGTGGTCGATCTTTCATGTTTGCTGAGGCTCCTTGGTAAATTTTTCATGTCACAATATCCCGAGTTAGTCCAGACGTTATCACAGGTTGAGAACAACAGGCAAGGAAAGCAGTAAAGACGGTTTCTGGCGGGACAGCCACACAGCCAATCTTTTCGGGTGTACCACTCCGTTTGAAAAGAGCGAGTTATCTTCGGTCCCGTAGTTTGAATCAAATCTTTTAGCTCCGGCGTTGGCCTTCCATTGGTTATCACCTTCTGTTTTGACTGATGGTCCAGTTTTGAGAAAATTTTAAGCTCGGCTATATAATCCTCCATTTCGGGAGTCGGCCGAAGAAGAGCAGAACAATTACAAAAAGTTGTAGCGCTACAGCTGGAGTAGGGCTGGTGTGGGGAACCAGCTCTAGTACTTTTGGACTTTTTTGAAAGTTAATTCACTGAAAGTGAATCCACTGAATTCACTTTCAAAGAAGTCGAAAAGTACAAAGTTATTAACCTTTAAGTACGCAAGTAAGAAACCAAAAATAGATGAGGAGCGAACAGGTGCATACCTTCTTGTAAATCCTTAATCTTGTGAGTCCAAGCATACTCTAATATTATCTCCTGCAGGTTGGGAGAAGTTGGGTGTTCGTACTTATTACCTTCCATGCGTAAAAACGCTGTTGACGCACGTGTCTGTGCGTCCTAAACCAGCTGCTGAGGAGGAGTGAGCTAGGTGTTTGCATTAATTGCTCCATTTAAGTTTCACACATCTGACCAGTATCGCCCATCACGACTTACATCCTTTGCCTGGACATGTACAGGCAAGATTTGAACAGTGCTGTTGAACAACATTTTTTTGCCGCCTTGGTTGCTTCCGCTTCCGGTCGAAAAAACGTTGCAAAGTACTTCCGTGTCACAGCCTCCTAACACAACAAAAGTCCCCGGTGTTCTGCGAGATTTCAATCAACTGAGCACAAATGTGTAGATTTCTGTCTTGTAGATGTGCGGTATTTCGTGAAAACTAACCTGTAATCCGTTATATAACATTCGTGACAGAAATCCCCGTTTCATTTATCGTGACATTGCCAATAATGTTCTAAGGAAACGGAAGTATCGTTTTTAGTGAGCTGATAACCTTGCTCACTACCTTGCTTGGATGGGAACGCGTGTCATGTAAAATTAGATGCTACCACAAAGATTGGTGCAATGCCACAATCTTTAAAACAATTTGACAGTTAAAACATTTGTTAACGCCGGTATCGTCCTGACAGAACTTTATTTCTCTAACAGCGACCCCGACTCGGCCTAAGTCATGAATAGGACTGTAATTCGCGGCGTGTTGCAATTGTCCAAGGGAACTATTGGACTATCTAAGTCAACGCTGCCCCATCTTACTGGAAATGCCACGGCCACAGCCGCCTACTTCCCGAAATGTTGTTATTCCTCCAACGTCAGGGTGCGTTCATATCTCCAGTACTTTAAACGCAAGGTCAGACCACCTCCCTGCCCTCCCTACCATCACGTATGCCAGGTCGGGGACCCCGTGCTTCGTTCGCAAGCTGCGGCTGTAGACCCAGCAACTATTACTGGCCCCGAGGTGCAAGGCGTCATCAAAACTATGGTTGAAGTGATGCGAAGGCTGGAGTGTGTTGGACTGAGTGCGCCTCAGGTCGGGGTGCCGTTACGCATCGTGGCGCTGGAGTATCCCGAGAAGATGATGGAAGAGAGCTCTCCTGCGTCCAGGGAGGCGCGAGGTCTCTCCGTTCAGCCGCTGAGGATCTTCGTCAACCCAAGTTTGCGCGTTGTGGACGGACAGAAAGTACTCTTCCAGGAGGCCTGCGAGAGCATCTCGGGGTTCTCTGCCACGGTACCGCGCTACTTGTCTGTGGAAGTGTCAGGTAGGTCTATGTCTGTAACCTCAACTCTGAGTAAAGGAGAAACTGGGCAATACAGGGATGATTTAGATAATCATTATAATAAATACCCCAACATGGAGTTATTAATGGATGTAATGTTCAGAGTTCTGAAACTGCATTTTACTCAAAATGACCCAAACTACATAATGCCAGGTTATTTAGAAAACACACTGTAGCATTTTCTTGTATTTATCCTTTTTTTTGCATTTGTGAAACACATGCACCTCTGTGCAGGTCTGAACGAGAAGGCTGAACCCGTCAAATGGCAGGTTAGCGGCTGGCCCGCCCGAATCATCCAGCACGAGTTGGACCACCTGGATGGCCTGCTCTACGTTGACCGCATGGACAGCAAGACCTTCATCAACGTCAAGTGGGAGATGCACAACGAGTAGCATCAGGACCTGGGCTGCCTCTACAGATCCTTTATTCTTCCAATAAACAGACCCTATTTATCAGATGGTGTGACTGGACCCTGGATCCCCACGCCATGCCCAAGATCAGATGGTTTATATTTTATGTATGTAAATGAAGGACTTCAGAAGTCTTGAGTTTTGTCATTCTTGTGTTTTGACATGAAATCTTGACACCATAGTGCAGTGCTTATAAGGGGGATCATCTTAAGCCAGGTGTGACCCTGTCCTGGTCAGGAATAGCCCGGTATGTTAGATGCATTATGTATTGAACCATCAAATGTGATGTTAGATTTGTTTGGGCTAGCTGATTCATGAGAGCCATGAGATTCACCTGGTTTGCTAGCCATTGCAAGTGTATTGGGAATACAAATAATTGACAACTAATAGGTTTTTCCCTTTTAGCATGAATTTTATTACTGTCAAGTTTGCTGTCAACTGAGATGCAAATTTAAACTAGCAGGTCACAGGAATAATTCATGTCACTTTATTTTAAGTTTGATGATGGCTGTATGACGACATATAAAATGAAAAGGCGTAAAATACAGAATGAAAAAGGGGTTTAAAACACAACCCAAATAAAATAAAAAAGCCACTTGCAAAAATGTCAATTGTTTTGACTAGAAGGCAGAATATTTCACCTTGCCATTTTGACGTTACATTTCATGTTATGAACGTATGAGTGAATTTTGATTCCAATAAGGCACTGTGATTTGGCTGGAAGTGCCTTATATTGTGCAATAGTTTTCAAGAATACTTCTTCTGATCATTCCTACGGCAGATCAAACGTTTGTCCACAGAGGCATGTGACGGGGTTCCTGTACCAGCAATTGCTACAGTACTCCGTGCCGCAGTATCGACACAACACGAGAGGAGCTCTGGAGCACGCCATCCCGCACTGGCACACCCGAAGCTGCTTGGTATTGTGGTGTTGCTCACAGGTCAGGCCCTCTCTGCAGGCGGCAGAGTGGAAGACCTTGCAAGTGAAACACACATACTGCGGATCCAGAGCCTGGTCACAACACCTGTGGTACACAATTGGCTCAGGGGGTTTGGCAATTGAATCTGTGGTGCTGCACAAATTCAAGGACATGCTCGCGTCATCCTTTGTACGGCTTTGAGGCCCGCACCAGCCCGGCTCTTGGGGGTCTTGTGGCAACAGGGGCCCGGTTTTACTGCTCTCCTCCGTGGTCTTGTAAAACATTGACACGCTGTGACCGAGTCTTTGGCACTTTCGCAGTGAGCCGCAGGTTGTGTCGTGCAGAGTCTTGCAGTTCACGCAGTTCTTCAAGCAAGAGCTGGTCGGCTGGACGCAGCCGCAGAACTTTTCGGGCGACTCTTCCGATTTGGTCATCCCGGACGCGTGCGCCATTGCGATGGACGGCCGGTCCTCGCTTCTGTCGTAGCCGGGACCCAGTGAGTCCTCATCGGGGGGAGCCGCTTGTTTGGTGGCGGCGGAGGCTGCGCGGGTGGCGCCCGACGGGACTTGTCTCGGCAGGGAGGTCTTGGAGAGCTGGCAGTTGAGCGTGGAGACGCAACGGGACTCTCTGGCCCGAGAGCCGGAGGCGGCCGCGCTCGAGGAGGAGGAGGACGACGGGGTGGAGAAGCCGTTGCTGTGCGTCAGGACGATGGAGGCCGGCGGCGTGCCCCCGTGACTGGTCACCCATGACAGAGAACGGGGCCCCCCGTGGTCGTCGTGGAAACCGGCGGTCTCCCCCCGGCCGCTCTTTAGATCTTCGGCGGTGTACAGATCAAGCTCGAATCCTGCACCACACTCCTCCGGCACTTCCTCCGTCAGGGCCTGGTTGGTGTCCAGCAGCTTCTTGGTGTTGTCTAAAGCCACCTGGAAGGGGGAGGTCCCTGGACACTTGAGTTTTACTATGTTTTTAGGCAACCCTCAATATAACTGCTATTTGTACTATACAATATATTTACATGTTTCGCAAGAATCCTTTGAAGGTATTTCTCAGAGTGGTGACAAAGAAACGATGAAAACAAGAGATGCAAACATGAACGAAAGAATTCCAATTTCAGCAACGTGCCTTTTTACCACAAATAAAAACAACCAAAAATGAATGATAGGATAACAAATTAAGGTAAAACTGATCAACTCATCAGACGGGCTGACCTGCAGGCTGTGTCCTCTTCGCCTCTCCATCACCAAACCCAGCTCCCATTCCGCCTCGCCCCCATGGTTCCCCAGGGCAGCCAGCAGGAGCTGACACTCACAGCGGGCGAGGAAGAAACCACAGGACAACTGGAGGAGGTGGACCGGGGAGGTGGCGTGGACACCAGAACGTCCCCGTAGGAGCTGATCTTGCTGACCGATGCAGGGCTGGTATCCTAGCAACCCAAAAAGTTTGGTGATCTGCGTCGTGGACAGCACTGGCTTGATGCAGTGTGTGAATATACCGGAGTACATCTGAGAGAGAGAGAGAGAGAGAGAAGAGGAGTGAAACGAGTAAAGATAATTGAGTATGCTAGTGGGAGGCTTAAAGGGAGCAGGACACGGACAAAGAGGCATCATTTAAATGAACCAACCTTTACAACTTTGTACTCCTTTCTCCAGGGACCCAGGTGGAGGTTTAGAGCGGCTTGCTCCAGGACTTCAAAGGCCTTGGCCAGCCCTCTCAGCCCCCGTCTGAATGGACTTGCAGTGGATACTGGCAGAGCTGCTGTTGCCTTCAGAGACTCCTCCATCACCTTCAGTGAATCCAGTCCCAGTGAATGCCTATCCTCAGCACCAGCATTCTCCAGTATTGCCTCTGCATCCTTACGTAGGACCTCATCATCGCATGTCAGGTTGGAGGCTCCCTCTGCTAAACGCTGATCCAAACAATGCTCATAATTCTTCACCAGGTCTTTGGTTATCTGGCAAATGATGCTCATTGCTGTGGTTCCGCTAATAAGGCATACACAAAAGAAATAACCTGTAAGGAAAGAAATGGCAAACGTGTCGTATCGTCCTTAACACTTCCTTTAGACCAAGTGTTCCGTCTAAAAAGGTTTCACAAGGGAACGAACGTAATGGAGGCTTATAAATCCTCCGGTAAAAACGACCTATGTTCAAAAGTGGCGACAATCGACGACACGTTGATCTCTACCATGAGATATGGTTTACATTTCCTGACTTAAACGAAAATGCGAGCATGTCAGTGTAAGCCCAGTCGAAAGCACATCCAGGAAGACCTATGACGCATAGCTAGCGGACATGCTAACTAACGCTAGAGCAGAAGCACATTGATCACTGTCAAAAACCGACATTACCAACATCAAAATTATCGATTTGAGCTGTGCCTCCAGCGCCATTGAGTTGATTTCCTCATCATCAAGGCCACTGAGACAGATTACATACCAATTGAGTTCGTAACACCCACCGATTTGACAGAAGGCTTCAGCTAGCTTAAATAATGAACCATATTTCAATGCGAAAACGAAATCCTGTTCGGTCATTCATAGTAAAATAAATAAATAAAATAGAATCTCACCCCAAAACTATTCTTGTGCAATTCTACAAGACCATCTACTGAACCATAGTAGATGGTATGTGTGTGTTGTGTTCGTCTGCGCGGTCCTGGTCCTGTCAGGGAAAGTTCCGGAAAAAAAGTAAACATTGTCACGTGAAGGAATACCGGATTTCCGGTAGGTGCCCTGTATTTAGGCGTTAGCTCCAATTATTGGAGCTCCAATTTATTACTGGTCAAATTAACGAAAGCTCGTGTAATTTTGTTGCGTTGATTATACGTGATTCATGATTTGCTTTCATAATTTTCTTTTTTTGCGGCGTAATGTTATGGACGCAAATGTTTCGTCCATCAGAGGGCGTCCCATCCATTACAATCCAATGGCATACTGAAAAGTGAAAACAAGCACTATGGATGAATCCCACACTATTCATTACAATCAGATTCCCTTCGCTCCATCACATTCTATTTTTCTAGCTGGAACGTACACTCTTTTACGCATGCACGCACTCACTCACTCACCACACCCACACACACGCACGCGCGAGCGCACACACACACACGCGCACACGCACACGCACACACACACACACACACACACACACACACACACACACACACACACACACACACACACACACACACACACACACACACATCCATTGTGTGCAGAAAAAAATGGTGCGCCAATTAATACTCAGTGAGAGAAACATTTAATTTGTTTACCGGGCGTGGCTTGACTGACATGGACCGAAGGGCGGACCTGCAGCCACCGAAATGTGTTTAAAGCTCCAAAGGTAAGAGGATGCCACAGTCAATATTGACAACATCAGCGCATCAAGTCTGCCGTTCAAAAGCCTTGTAGATCTGCAACCGCGATGTCAAACTCGGATAGAGTTGTTCTAGCTCTCGGGGGCGCAGGGACGGTGGGCTCAGGAGTAGTTAAAGCATTGCTGGATAAAGGTAAGTGCCCTGGATGAGGAACAGACTAGAGTAGGCCTATATTTCACGCAGCAACAGGATTAAACACGCTTTTTTACTTTTTTTTAATTTGATGCTTGACACACACATCTGCCAGAAGTTGACCTGTCTGTGAGTAGCCTACAGAGTGGACCTATGTTTTTCGCACATATTCTCCGTATCCAACAAAGCTGTTGGGTACGGCGTGGGATGTGTTTATGCCTTTTAAATAATGAATAATGATTTTTTTTTAAAAAACTTGCACTATACAGACTTATTCCTGCATTCCATCCATTGCATTATATTTATAATTTATGTTGGTTTCTCACGCTTCTTGCAACTTTGCGTCTGTCGAGACGTGTGGGTTCCGAGAATGAGCAGAGAGCCGGTGTTCCGTATTAACTTGTGACCACGTTAACTGATGACCGTCAGGCAAATGCGTCTGTGGTTGTCGTAGAAACGACAGATGTTGAAAACTGGAAAAAAGGGACGTAGCCGTCCTCGCAGATGCCTTTGTTCAGTTTCTTACCCTTTAACGTTGCAATGTGTAAAAACAGACTCGTGCAGTCTTATTTGTGTGAACGCATCAGGTACTCCGTCTGGTTTTAAACGTCGCTTGTGATTGTAAACAGGAAGAGAGCTAGTTAGCTCTTCCTGCTAAAGTCTCATACATCTCTAATAAAAACTCTTGAATACATTTTGTCTATGGAGCCTGCTTCAGTAAACATGTATCAGAAGAAATATTCGGCATTTTGAATGGCCTTATAAAAAATAAAACATTTTCACGGGAGACGAGAGCTATTCCAGCTCACCACGAACGCACTGAGGATATCTAATAAAATAACATACAGCAGACAGACAGACTGCCGTCTCTTTTTAACACGGGACGGATAACCACGTTAACTTGTGACCACACCTGGCTCTGTTCCTACTAAAGTCTCGAATAAGTCTCTAATACAAATATATATCTACGGAGCCTGCTTGAGTAAACGTGTGTCACCACACAAACAACTTTCCCTTCCCCTTTTTTTTAATCGTGGCAATTTAATCAGGCATTCGTGTGAGTGGACACTCTCCTCTCCAACCTTGGCTTGTAAAATAAGAATAAAGAATTTGCATTTAGGGTGAGCGGATGACCGAGGAAGATTGTCGTCATAAGAGCGCAGCTGAGCGTGGTGAGGCTTTGGGTATACATTGCGTGTCCGTAGCTGACCCTATGGATCTCAACACCATGTTACCATCTGCGGTTCAGTCACGCTTATCCGACCCATGTCCTTAAACGCAGATAAGCATAATGTAGGCCTATTCGGGAACGTGCTTTTCGTGAGAAAGGGATTAACCCCTATTGGTGCTGGATAATGATATGTGACAGATGATGCATGTGAGTTGCTGTGTATGTAGTGATTTAAGTCTTAAGTTGTCATTTTAACATGTATGTATGTATGTATGTATGTATGTATGTATGTGTGCATGTGTATGTGTCTACATGCACGTGTGTAGGTTTCAAGGTAGCAGTGATCTCCAGGGACAACAGCAGGCTGGAGAGGCTGAGGTCATTTGTCTCGGCCAGCAGTAAGGACAACCTCACCACCATAGTTGGAGATGTTGGTATGTATGGCAGAGACTCAGACCCTTCAAAGTCAGGTGTCAAAGTGAACTTCATTGTCAATTCTACCATGCAATTAGCGCAAGTAAATGCACAGAGGGTCGAAATTGCGTTTCCCCATACTCCAAATTTGCAGCGGTAATTGTAGCATATAACATAACATATAACATAGTGCAAATATACACCCAGACAGACAGTGGGCGTATACATTATACAGAATAGAGAATAGAAAATACACAGTGTAATTCAATGATGATATGTTGCTGAGATGCAATAACAAAAAGGTGCAATAAAAGGATTCACTGTCCATCTATCCACCCGACTACCCTGACGACCGCTCCACTCCCCTGGGTCTTAACCCCTCTCTGCCCCACAGGGACGGAGGAGGGAGTGGAGGCAGCCAAACAGGCCCTGCTGAAGGCGGTGGGGAAGGTGACAGACATCATCTCGTCACTGGGCTTCAGCTGGTGGCAGGGTGGTCCACCACACACACAGTCCCTCAAAGACCTCCAATGGGTGAGGGGCCAGGGCACACGCCCGCAAACACATGCACACACGCACACACCCAAAATTAGGTTAGCCTTCCTCAACCAGGGAACATAGTCAAATATGTTAAGTCAATAAAGATGAATCAGCAATATTTCTCTTTCAGCAATTACGAAATACAGTATTAGTTTTTTGTTAGTTCGGTGTTAGTCAGTCATTGGTGTGCGTGTGCGAACATGAATGTGAGTTTATGTTGGACCAAAAGCAGGATTTCAGTTTGAACCCGGCTTGTTCGCGTTCTCCCGTTGTGTCTCCTCAGGTTATCGAGACGTTGCTGCTCAGCACCTTTGTGTCATGGAAGGCTTTCTTCCCCTTGGTGAGGGACGACCCAAACAGTACCTACACCTTCATCACAGGTGAGGAGGAAGGCCTTTCGGTTACCTATCTGACGCCGGTCAGCCTGCTGTCTTGGCACAGAGTAAATTAAGATTCAACTTGAAAAAAGATTCAACATGTCAGATACTGGCAAAAGCTTACACGCTGACCTGTCTGTAGTTTGAACCGAAGTGCTGGTGGATATATATTTATATATTTACATCTCGTATGTGTACATACATATGTATTTGTAAGGATAGGATCTCTGCGTGATGAAGGGCTCGAACTCGTCACCTCAGGGTTGGAAGGGTAACGCCCTGACCGCTAAGGCCAAATGAATGCAGCTAGGCTCAGTGAAACCCGGAGGATCTCTTCCTGGCTGTAATGCTGCGTTGTCCCCTAGGGGGCGCTGGGGAGAAGCTCCTGATGCCGGGCACCGGCTTCCTGACAGTGGGGGCGGCTAGCACTCTGTCGTTCTGCCAGGTGCTACGAGAGGAGTACCCCGAGGTGGCCTGCAAACTTAACCAGGTATTGCTAACTCGTGGGTTTCATGGCGCAAAATGCAATAAAGTTTTAACGTAGACGTGCCGTGCAGCGTTTCCTTTCATCCTTTGACTCACAGACAGTTATTAATCATGAGAAGAATTTGCATGACTCATTTGTTTAATCCCTGTAGCCGTTGCATTAACCCGCATGTGTAATACATTGGACAGTGGACCAAAGTCAAAGTGTGTTTTTGTGTCCACTCCTCAACCTTTTGATTTGTTCCCCCCCCCCCCGGACTATCGCTGCTGCGTTCCATCCCATCCCTGGCGACCGTCGCCCGGGCGCAGGTGAAGATCAACACGGGCGTGGCCCCTCCAGAGCGCATGGCCCCCGGGTTCCTCAGCCAGCTGGAGCTGGGCGAGGCCGTGGCCGCCCTGGTGGAGAGATGCACCATCAGCCACGCGGTGTACACCGTCGGCTGCCCCGCCGACCTAAAGACTGTGCTGCTCGACGGGGACCTTTAGACTGAGCTTAGTCCTTAACCCCACCCACCACCACCACCACCACCACCACCCCAACACAGACACACAGTTTTCCATCCACATTAATGTATGTCTTAAAGCATGTATTGTATTTGTGTGCAGTTTTTTTGTGTGTTTCTTTTAAGAATCTACCATTATCTTTTTTTCCCCCCTCTTTTAATCTTTTTTTGTAGTTTTGTGATGGCTGCTGGGTAAGCAAAACCTGACAGGCAATAAGATCACTTTCTTTTCTGTCGTAGTGTGACAATTCAACACACTGAGGAATAAAGACTTGTCGATAAAGTTTTAGCAACAAACAATGTCACGTTACCGTGGTTATTCTGTTGCCGTCCACACTACAGATCTCTCCATGCGTGTTTACACGGGGGTTAAGTTAAGACAGACGGTCAGGTCACGTAATATCACTTCGACCCATGATAGAACAGACCAACCGGGTAGGTGGGCTAATATCTGCCATAGCGTGACTCCGTTCATATGCTCTCCCACCACCCGTATGACTACCCCCCCCAAACCCCATCACAGGCCCCCGTGTGTTTGCCTGTCAGATATGTGGGGCAGCACATCCCTTAGATCAACCAGAGAGGGGATCAGTGATCCAGACCACGCTACAGAGGGGGGTTGTTGTGTTTGTTTGTCCTACCGTGTTAATGCCTACATGTCTTTGCAACAATGGGGCTTGTACATCGCGACCTCACATCGCAACGACCGCCTCCATTCCGGAAGCATAGGAGTGTAGGAATGCAATGGTGAAATGTTTCATCATGATCTGCATGCATGCATGCATGGCTGTGTTTGAAACCGAGATGTAGCAAAGAAGTTTGGATTATCCTGGGCTAAGTTTTACACCAGATTTGACTTTACTACAACTCCATGATGCCTTCGGATGTACAAGCCCTGTAATGTAGAAGATTCTTGTTCTGCCAATAAAGCTGGCTGTGTTGAGCATATGGTCTGGGCCTCTTATGACCTTGTTGGGCCTGATTAGAACCAAAATATAAGACATCATGAAGGGGGTGGAGAGAGGGGTTGTTTTTTCCACATTCTCTGCAATTTTACCACAATCATCAATTTTGTTGCTACCACACACACACACACACACACGGTCCAACCGGGTCGCCAGGGTCCTCTGGCCGACGGGCCATCCATCTCTCTCGGTAAGGAACACCAAACCACCAGTCTGGTTTGGGAAGAGACCATAAGAACTAGGAAGAGGTCTGTGAATTGGGTTGTTTAAATATGTACAACAAAAGTGGCAACATTTCTCAGACAAAATGTTTGAATATTTTCTGTGCACGTTAAAACACCTTTTTGTCGGTAAAAGACCTTGACAACCATAGTACGGGTAGTCCGCTTGTCAAGTCTATACTCGTCGCTACACGACAATAGGGCGTGTCGGACTCCTTTGGGTATCGCGGCGTGCATGCAAGCGAAGCCTACAATATTATGTTGAAGCTTTCGTGAGGAAAAAAACAACAACTCTTGGATTAAAACGGATGGGCGTGTGACCAATTCGTCTGATGGTCACTCGTGGTGGGAAAGGTAGCGTTAACATAAACAAACAAGAACACATCTGCTGGTAATCACTTTTTGAACTGTTAACAGTGTGCTTGCGTACTGTCCTTGTATACCTGGACAAACAAAATAAAGATCCTGGCAACATGATATGAAACAGGATCTAGGAGTGTGGCGACACGCGAGTCCGTCACCAGAGATTAACTATCTGGAACAATTTAGGACACTTGGCAACAGGAACAGTGCGCGATGGGAGAAATGATTCATCCGTTACGACCAAAAGGAATAACGAAACGGTCTTGGCAGCAGTGGTGCGGTGCGTGGTCATTGATAGCGCAGAGAAACATCATGGCGAATCAAAACACTTGCGCTCTATTTACAAATCCCCCCATCGTGTTTCCCTAAAAGCCAACGCAGTACGCACCCTCCCTCAGCACATCGCCGGATGGGCCGGACTAACGGGGGACGATGGGCTCAATTAGTAATAATGCAGGCCATTGTTGTTACCGATGTGTTCGCCAATGTAAGGGGAAAAAAAGTTTTAAATATTTACAGGTTGCAGAGTCCACCAAATGGCCACGGCTGTGATGTATTCGGTCTATTACATGTGTGCGCGTGCACACCTTGGTGACCACACACACACACACACACACACACACACACACACACACACACACACACACACACACACACACACACACACACACACACACACACACACACACACACACACACACACACACACACACACACACACACACACACACACACACACACACACACACACACACACACGAGAAATCAACAAAAGGTCTATTTTATACAATACTGAAATGAAAACAATTGAAACCATGAAAACAGTGCATTGAATTTCACAAAGATGCAAGAAATTCCAGTATTTGTTAGTTACCCTTTATTGACGCAATTTTTAAGCAGCTTTTCACATTCCATCTTCATCATACATTCATAGAAATATATTACATCTGAAAACGTTGTTTTTTTTTTAAATAGCAAAAGCAGCAACGACAAAGGAAAATGTGCCACTTGGTACTGCAGTAGTTTAATCTGCTCTACAGAATAACCCGTCACAACCTCCTTTTATTAGAATTATATATTAAACATTTCGTGGGTTAACATCTCATGCTGCGCATAGTTAAATTACAAATCTGGAGCACTTAAGTTAAATTAAGATATTTTCACATTGTCTTTTGAACAAACATAATATAAAAATACAAGTATTAAATAATCACATCAAACAAACAAACAAGTCGAACAACATTGAAAGCCATGTGCAAGAGGGTTAAGCCAGTAAAAAAAAAGTTTTGTAAGACGGTCATTTAAAACTAGAGTGGCAATTCAGAGCTCGACATTTTTTAGCAAGTGGTGAGTGCTAAAAAGTTAGAAAGTAAAATATGACGTCCAGCCTGCCAAGTTTAAAAATGTAAGATGAATTAGAGTGGGGATAGTGAGCCAACAGCTTTAAAAAGAAAAAAGGGGGTTAAACAGCATCACATATCACCTTTATCATTGCAATGGCTCCGGATAACACCAGAAAAGAGAAACGATGACCCACGAGACCCCTAGACATCTGACCTCTGACCTCTCTTCCCCTCCAACATTAAAAAGAGACTTCCCTTGCAGTGGGGCAGCAAATAAAATATTGAATTGAGGCTGAAATGGTCGGTTTATAAAACATTTTATCTGTAACAAATATATATCTCAGCAATTCATGTGGAGTGTGCACACATGGCACGCTATGGAGAAGGGCTTGAACTCGCAGGGACGCAGGGACTGCAAATCAATTGCAAAAAATGTGCGGTCAACCAAATATCGTTATGGATCAAGCAACACACCGCCCGCCCCCTCCGGAAAAATAACAAAAAAATGGACAAAGCCGTTCCAAGTAGGGAGTGGGGACTTCCTGAAATAAACAGCCATCAGTGACCTTGCCTGAGTCCATTAACTACAAACTAGATGCTGTAAGAACGCTGATCCTGAAGCCCAGCCTGAATTCCATCTCACTCCCAAAGTGCATACATGGATACTTTGATTGGAGGCAGATGAATTTGAATGTTCATCCCACCAACAAAAATCACACACACACACACACACACACACACACACACACACACACACACACACACACACACACACACACACACACACACACACACACACACACACACACACACACACACACACACACACACACACACACACACACACACACACGTTAATATTGCTTCACACATTATACACATCCTGAAGCAGTACAAAGTAATCTGAGATTACTAATTTTCAAACAATGAAATGGGAATGCTCCGTCATCCAAAAAAAAAAAAAAAAACCCATATCAAAACCTGCATTTCCAACGTGACCAAATGGACATATTAGCCCGGGTTAGCATGATGATAACAGCGGCAGAATTAGTTCTGGTGGTTACTCAAGCCTTGAAGCGCCTGGTCACCTCTGTACTTATTGCGGTTGAATAGGTCATACAGCACTGTTTCAAGATGTGATGGGGGAAAAAAAACACTAGGTCTAGCATAGTCTGGTCCAGCCAGAAGCAGGGGCTTTGCATGGGTCACCCATGCAGAGTCCATGCAGAGTGGCTGTGCAGCCAAAGTCATGCAGTGCTTGCTTCTCATGTCGTACTAGAGGCGCATGTGGGTACTTGGTATAACTCTCGTGTCCCACAAATGGACTGCCTACAGTGCCCGGGTGCATCGGTGGGTTCTGCTGGGGCCCGGTCCAAAGTGCAGCAGAACGCGGGTCGGCTGGGGTTCTGCACTGTCTTCACCTCTGTCAAAGTCTGAAGCATGAGATGGAACACTGAATGAGCGTCACACATTGTAGAGGATATTCTGAAAGTCCCACAACTTGCAAAAACAGGTGTCCTCCCTTGAGTGACCTTTAAAAGATCTACAGAGAACTGCGATGGGCCTTAAAACTGGTGCACGACACCGGAATCAAGCGTTGACTTGTCTAAGGTTGAGCAAACACAGTGAGAGCAAAACTCTCATGCCAACATCCTCTGGCATGTGATTGGTTGCTCTAGATCAGTGGATTTGGTTGCAGTACACACACACACACACACACACACACACACACACACACACACACACACACACACACACACACACACACACACACACACACACACACACACACACACACACACACACACACACACACACACAACAGCAAGTGTCTGTGAGTCAAGTTTAGTCATCAAAGATGGATAAAGTGGTAAGGCAAGTGAACTTGTGCAAGTGTACTTGCCTTACGCAGACCAACTGTCTCTCACTCAGACCAACTCTCCCTCTACTGAATATCCCAGCCCTGGCCAATGGGAGATGCCAGTGAGATTCAAGGCACAGCCATCACTGCTGACAAGCCTTAAAAATGTATTATTTTGCCATCCAACAGCTACGCTGCAGTGGAATCCTCGTGTCACTGAGGGTTTGGGGGAAAGCGGTCTGAGTGCGTCACATGTCATAAACATAAAGCTGCAGTATCGCAGAGTAGTCTGGTTCAACCCTCTGGATACGTCCATCCATCAGTTCACCCAAAAAACACCGGTCTATGAAAACCTGGACAAAAACCTGAATCACACGAGTACTTTGCAGTCGCAAGTGATATAGTGTAATAGTATAATACATATCAGTCCTCTTGTGGAAGATTGTAGTGGTTTACAATCACTGAATATTGTCATGAACAATGCAATGATACAATGGCTATGGCTGACCACTTTGTCCATCAAATACAATCCAACCGTTGACTACCACTCACACGTTACCTGCATCAAGTCAGCTTGGCTGTGCAGAGCAGAGTGGCTCCTGTGTGCAGTGACTCCACGTAGGCCAGGGCGCTCTGCATGGAGGTCAGACAGTAGCCCTCCTCTCCGATCAAGTAACTGGAATAGAGTGACATGTTGGGGTGTAAGCACAGTCCGTTGGGCAAGTCATAAATAAGGCAAGTAATAAATAAGCACACCAGTAGCCTTTGACTTCGCCATAGCTAAAGACGGACAAGAGTCATACTGAAATTAAATTAAATGACACCAGAGGGACCTTGGCATCCCAAATATGCCGAGCGCAACAGCCTCCCCAAACCATGGCCACACTGCGGCTGGACTCCGCCCCGCCTTGCTGTACAGCCAGCCAGACAAACAGCCCCTCAGTCCTGCACCACAGACACGCCTGGCAGCTCATCAACTCTCCAGACACACTACTTCCCAAGAGGGTTGTCTGATAATAATAATAATAATAATATCACCCATAGTGCCACCTTAAGTGGTGGGCGTGTGGGTGCAGCAGTGGCATGAAAGACAGGAAGAAAGAATGCAAGAAAGGAAAAAACCCAGAAACTGGTTGACTCCTGGAAGAACCTTGGTTGCCGCATGGTTTGACGAGATGACTGACAGGCGACTGATCCACAGCCTACTATATGCAACAAATCAGCCGGGCTGTCAAGAGAGACTTTATGGGAACTTTCACACAGACAGGGGGAAAAAAAACTCTTGGCCAAATCCTGCCATTCCATTGCAATAACCAGGCCAACCAGAGGGCCAAATTTACAGCTGTGGTAATTGGTCTGTGTACAAGTGTTGTGTCAACTGTGTGTGCCTGCACGCCAGAGTAAGTGGGCGGGGCCAAACAGCATCTCCGAGTGCGGTCTGAGCTCACACGCGATAAAGAGTGTTGTCACTCCAGGATTTTGGGGCTTCCTCATTTTCATCCTCTATTCCAGATTTTTTTTTTTAAAACATTAAAAAATAAAATAAAAAATGGTGTACACATGCTGCCGTTCTGCAAACCTATGGCCGACCACAGAGATGCTAAGCTATAATATGCTACATATCATGTACCAGAGATGCTACATCTCTGCTGGGGAGCGGTGGATGCCCTGGCCTCTGTGTGACATGCACATCAAACAGACTGTTGTTCTGAAGCGCTAACGGGGACCTTCAGTGTACTTTACTCGACAGCGTCTGTCGATGGCTCGTTTCCTGTACATGTTCCTCTAAATATTTGGGGGGGGGGGGGGGAAACGCCACTCAACAGCCTGACAAACAGAATCAATTGAATGGTGTCGATTTTCAGAGTATACACAGATTTCTGGGGAAAGGCTAACAAAAATAAAGTGAGTGGCACACACGACACACATGCTAAACAAAGCTCCAACAGCCGAACACCGAGATGGACTGTAAAATGATCAAGACGGCTCCGCACATTAAAACCCGCTTTAATTCCCCCACTCTGGGGCAGGAGGGAAGACCGGGGGGGCCAGGGGACGGCCCCGGGACACTTACCCCTCGTGGATGAACTCTTCCAGGGCAGCGCACTCGGACACCAGCTGGGGACAGTCACAGCGCAGGGCCACGTAGGACAGGATGGGGAGCAGGTCGTCGGCACCGCTGCTCACAGGAACACAAAGACACACACACACACACAAAGACACACACACGTACAGGCGAGGACAAGTCAGGAGGAACTTCAGAAAACACACACACACAGACAGACACCCACCCACCCTACAGGGTTGGCCGAGATGAGTTTGTCCCATGGGGGAGGGGTCTGACGAGGTCCCAAATCGGATCTCAACGGGAAGGAAATGGCCATGACCCCTGCGCTCCGACCGAGCAGGGGGGGGGGGGGGGTGGTTGCGGCGGTGGGGGGGTTCCAAATGACGGGCCCTCTGAGACGATGGCGGCCAGATAGCGTGTTCTGGCCTGGGTGCAGCAGACATCAAAAGTATTTGTATATGGGCCCCCTCACACGCACGGCGAAGCCTCGCGTGAGAAGGTGGGCCGGCCGGGTCCCCGAGAGCGGCGCAGCCAGACGAAACCAGATACCGGAGACGAGAGAGTGTGCGGGCTTGGCTCACCAGGGTAGGTGGACCTTGCGTGACTGTGTAATCTCACTGCTAAACAACAATCCTGCGAGCCATCTCCTGTAAACACAAACCGCTTGCCGAGAGAGCGAGGCGCACACACACACACACACACACACACACACACACACACACACACACACACACACACACACACACACACACACACACACACACACACACACACACACACACACACACACACACACACACACACACACACACACACACACACACACACACACACACACACAGGAGACGTGGACGCAACACATTCCTGGGTGACAATTCATCTCCATGTGTTTCGATACAAACACATTACAGGGAGCCAGAACTCCAGCGCCATAATAATCACTCATTATTAAAAAGATCCCGATTCCACACATGATCAAACAGACCCAAAAAGGACAATGGCAGCAAAACAAACAGAACAGAGGTTGGAGGGTTGAGAAAAAGGAGGAGGAGGGGACTGGGCGAGTGACAACATGAACAGAAAGGAGAGAGGGAGGCTGCATGGGACAGAAGGTGCACAGTGTACGACAATTAGCCGGTCACCCGAGTTGGTCAAGAACAAAACAAAATGATTGAATGAGGAAATGCTCTCGGATGTGAATGAAGGGCTGAACAAAAGAGTAAGCCGAGACGGAGGAGAGTGTGTCACTCGTGTGTGTGTGTGTGTGTGTGTGTGTGCGTGTGTGTGTGTGTATCAGTGTGTGTGTGTGTGTGATTGTGTGTCAGTGTGTGTGTGTCCGTGATTTAATCAAGGGGGCCCAAAACAAAAAGATGCATGGGAAAAGAGATTTGTTTACCAAATTAAAAACAAAAGAGGGACAAAGTTAGCCGAAAGTCATGCTTCCACAATGGGTTATATTGTCAAGGAATAATAAACGAAAGTGGCTTCAGAGTCACTCTGAATCAGGCATAGACAGGAAGGGCTTCCACATTGCGACCTACAGAAAAGCATCTTTGACGTTTTGACAGGCTGACAAAAAACACATTTGTTGATTGATTGAACCACTACATACCATTTAACGAGCAACACCGACACACATTGCGATATGCCAGAGGAGTCTGGGAAATATTACAGTCCCAAATCAAGCCAGTCACAAATGAGAAGCACCTGATGAGCAGATGCATGTGACTGCATTTGGTGCGGCCTCCATGCGCTACATTAATTTGTTGTTCAGAAATCTTGGAATAATTTAATTAAGTTGACACCCTTGCTTAGGGGAGCGCGGGCCAGAGACTGCTCGTACTGTTCTGCTTTCCCTGACACACAATAGTGCATATGAGAGTCAGCATGCCCCCCTTGAGTTCACTGACCCAGTGAGGTTGATTCCTTGTGAGTTACCCCTCGATGCATTCCTTTGGTACCGTCTACCCTCCCTCTCCTTCCCTTGGCCTCGTTCCCCGTACAGCGCTCAGAGTGCATCAGAAATACAGACGGACGACCCAATTTTAGGTCTGGCCCAGGGAAGTGGTGCCCGCCATGGGCCCCCCATCAGACACAGGACAGCCCCCTGCTGGCTGGGGCCCGGTGAGGCCTGATCAGATCTGACAAGCCCAACCAACGAGGCGAGGAAGCCTTCCAGGGATGTGTGTTCTACTGGATGCCGGGATGAGTCTTTGTGCTTTATTAAAAAAAGCATGACAGGCATCGCGTTTCGTTTTGGGAATAGTAACCCCAGTTGTACTTTCGGTGCATGTCGTGTGTTTCACGGGCTTTCACTCACATGGCGGCGCTTTTGGGCGGAGAGTCCACCTCCTGAAGACACCTGTAGTCCTCGGCGCAGTCGCAGATGTGGCGCAGGGTTCGAACTGCAGCGGAAACCACACGCAAGACCATCATGAGCACAGGTGACGAATCACAGCGCGCGGCCTTTTGACCGCTTGGCAAAAAAATGGAGGGTCGGGGGAACTGGACACCTCAAAGAGCGCAACGGATCACACAACCGCACGTGATCCGCATGTCTCTTTCGGTACCGAAAAAGAGGGGTCAAGCTTTGCGCACTCTGACCCAAGCAGCGTTAGCCTGCCCCCCCCCTCCCCCCCTCCCCCCCCCCCCTGTCCTCCAGCCCAGCCATCAGCGGGCCACTGAACAACACTTGTTAAAAAAAACACACCGCCTCTTTAAAACATCAG
Source organism: Urophycis tenuis (assembly GCA_036785325.1). Classification (NCBI taxonomy): domain Eukaryota; kingdom Metazoa; phylum Chordata; class Actinopteri; order Gadiformes; family Phycidae; genus Urophycis; species Urophycis tenuis. The sequence goes on from JAXIVH010000013.1 coordinate 9,870,867, forward strand.
ACACACCGATGCACTCCAGCTTCCTCTGGGGGCAGCAGTCGTTGCAGAGCAGCTTCAGCTCCTGCACGGCCGACTGGTAGGGGCAGGCCGTGGCGTCCTGGGGGAACAGTTTCAGCGGGACGCCCACCACGTCGGGCGGGGCGTCGCGGTAGCGTTTCATGCTACACTCGAAGGCCTGCTCCCTGTCCTTGTACACCTTCCTACCGACACACACGCACACACGGAGTAATGCCGCCACCTGCTGGCCACCATGAGGACTACACAACTACGTTTCTTTACTTTTGTTACGACAATTTATGGAATTTAAGGAATTTGTTGTAACCCTATAATGCATTGGTGCCTTCAATCTAAGCAGTACACATCTAAGGAGAATAGTGAACACCTAACCAAGGAGATACAATGTGTCTATGTAGCTTGTAAGAAGTAAGTAAAGTAGAAGGAAGTAAAAGTAACTAGCTACAACACTACCCTTGTAGTGCATAACCACTTGCAATCCTGTTGCAAGTGGTTATGCATTCTTTTGTTCCTCATAGACCGCCACACAAACCAAAACTGTGTAGGCCGTTTCAGGCTGGTGTCGACAGAAGTCTGACTTACCTGAACAGAACCAGCAGGGGACTCCACAGCGGGGCGAAGAAGGCCTCCTCGATGCTGGCCACGCACAGGTCCTTGGAGTCGGCCGTGTTCAGACACTCAAAGGACAGCAAACACAGAGACAGCAGCTGATCTGAAAGAGCAGGCCAGGGAGCCAGCCGTCAAGACTACAACTAGCCAACTAGCCAGCCCACGTCGGCGCCCCCCCCCCCCCCCCCCCTGAAGTCCCGCCCGGTTGCTCACCGATAGAAATGTGGATGTCCTTGACAATGGCCTTGAGGTGCTCCCTCAGCGCGCGCACCTCCAGCTCCTGCACGCGGCTCTCCTCTGGCACCAACTGCAGGGAGGGCTCGCGGGTCAGCTCGCCGCCGTCGCTGTGGGCCGGCGCCCACTCCAGCTGGGTGAGGAACTGCTCCAGGTCCTCGAAGGAGTTCTCCCGGTCCACGGGGAGAGGCGCCTCTCCCTTCTCGGCCGACGTGACCACCGGGGAGAGAGCGGGGTCCGGGCTGAACCGCTCCGTCGCGACCCGCGTGACCCCAAACACTTTGAGGTTCAGGTTCTTCTGAGGCTCCGCTGTGAGCCAATTGGATGAATGAACAGAAGAAGAAAAAAAGTAAAAAAAAAAAAGTATGAACCCTGGTGAAAAGCAATTTTGCTCCTCATCAAGCCTTTCACGTGATCTACTAAAAGTAGTTGCCATTGTAACTGGCACCTTTGTCAAATGAAACGACATTTGATTACCGTTAAATCAGCTTTGCTCCTAGCCAGCTCACCCAAACCCCAGGGGTCATCATCACTACTGCTAAAGGATGATGCAAATCTGGAGGAGCACTTCTGCATGCAAATACCCAAGCAGCCACATGAGTAGCTTCCGCCAAGGGACATGCCCGTGTATCCTCGTTTTTCTGCTCATCTTGCTCGTCTTGACATTTTACCTTTTGACGCTTCCATTTACATTTTGAAAAGCCGCCCGCTTAATTCTCAGGCGCGTGCAATGCAAAGTGCTCCAGGGAAACACGTTTCAGGACTACCTTGGTGCGCTGGGGGATTGGCCAGCAGGCCTTTGCTGATGATGGGGTAGAGGCGGTTGTACACGCGATACTGATGCTTCCTCAGCAGCATCATCACTGGGTGGTCTGGGCAGCTGGCGAAACAATAGCACAAAAAAATAAAAATGACAAAAGCTTACAGGAGGAGCGTGCCCTGCGAGCCAGCCCCCTGCCTGTCCCAGTCTGATACAAAAGCACTTCCTGGATTCGGTTTCGGTGGCCACTCACGATGACACCGCAGTTCTTCCGTACAACCAGCAGAGCAAATGAGACATTCAAATCATGATTAAAAAAAAAAATATATATATATATATATATATATATATACTGTATATCCACATTTTTCCGAGTCGGGTCCTGCCGCTGTACCTGAGCAGATAGGAGACTAAACCAGAGACCAGCGTGGCATCGTCGGGGTTCTTCTTGAGGTTGGCCTTCCACTGTTTGGGCCAGTCCTGCAGGGCAAAGACATGCACAGTCAAGACACAGACAGGCGCAGACCCTCACCCCTGTGGAGTGGCACTCACGTGGTCCTGCTCATACTCCAGGATGTTGGCATAGATGGCTCGCTGCTCTTGTTCCTCAGCAGTCATGGTCCCCGATGCTGCAAATCTCCTGAGGCAACACAAACACACACAAGATTACAACAACAGTGGACCGACAAAAATACAATGCATTGCCCAAAAGCAAACAATTTTTTACAAAACAATGACTAAGGCCACACACATACACACTACCTGTTGGCCTCTTCCTGCAGCCTAAGTCTTCGCTCTTCCATCTTCCTTTGGAGCTGATTCATTGAATTAGGGAAACTAAGTGAATTAACCAGACCTGTTCTTTGGCAAAAAACCAAAGGGAATACCACAAAAATGAAAAAAAGTTACAAATAGTTGAATGAAATGTCACACACACACACAAAACTCTCATGCCAACATCCTCTGGCATGTGATTGGTTGCTCTAGATCAGTCGATTTGGTTGCAGTACACACACACACACACACACACACACACACACACACACACACACACACACACACACACACACACTAGATTATATTGTAGATGTGACCAACTACATAAAACAAAGATCCATTTTGAAGGAAAGGATACAGCATCCTGTCTGGCCTGGGCTATGATGATGTTCTCCATCATCTGCCGCTGCAGAGAAAGTGTCTGTGTGGTCACAAAAGGAGGGTAACGTTAGAGAGGACCACTGCCCCCGCCTCCACATTCTGTAAGGGACCCGGACACATTCACTCTCGTCATTAGGATGCAATGCTCAGCCAGCCACATTTAACCTCAAAAAAGCGCCACATACCTGCATGTACTACATACATATACTGACTTACATGTACGCTTAGATTACAATTAAGTTACATTGGGTTGTAAAAAAGGTAGGAGACCATCAGTTTAGGGAGGAGGTTCATGTGTGACATGATGTATGACATTATTGGGTCATAGCATGTGACAATGGTCCCAGACAAAATTGTGTGGTTGGAAAGCAAAACCATGCTTTTTTTTCTAGCTTTTTTTCTTTAAACATGCACAAAAGCCACATGCATGTCCCTAGCTTAGCTGAGATGACACTTTGTTTAACTTGATTGAAACAAACATTATGTTTGACCTAGCATTTGGCTAGCCTTGTTTGAAAGGGCTGTTCTGTGATCTGAAGAGACTAGAAGAGTAAAGACCCATGTTGCATCGAAACTGCCGTCATTGGAATTTATGCCCGCGACACCAGAATAGAAGAGAATGGCCCCGTTTAAATTATAGGTCTTCATGCATATTCAAATTCTTCTCTGGATTAAAACTATTTTGACTTGGTTAAACAAAAGTAATATTCATTGCTAAACTCGGGATATTCAGAAGGCCTGTATCACTACTTTTTTTTTTTTAGATACACGTACAGACCGACTGCAATCACGTTTAACCAACTCTTTGTATCGGTCAAAAGTATGGATACTCAACTTGGAAACGTTAACTACAATGCAGCCGAACTGATCTGTCCACCTGTAGGGCTACTTGAGTATACGGGAGGAGATGATGAAGGTAGGCCTATGCGTGTGTTTTGTAATGCTCGCCTACTCGACGTCATACTAGCAGTAAAGTTACAGCTGAACCCAATCAATAAAAACCCTTCAAAATTTAGTTTGAAGGTTTCCATGTCCCGCGTGTCGCGACACTAAATGAATTTAATGACAAACTAAATGAATTTAATGACATGTCATATTTACATAGAATGTGTACGCCTAAACGTTCAGTCCACGACATCCGTCGTCTCAGCATGGACGTGTGTACGAGGCTCTTGATTGTGTCTGTTGTGTTTTGACAGAGTAGGGGATCAGCTCGTGTTAAAGGTCCATTGATAAAACTCACACGGCTCTAGGCGGCCCACACACATACACTGCACGTTTATCTGGGGGTAATCTCAGTTGGTGATTTGTAAAAAAAAAAAAAAAAAAGAAAAAAAAAAAGTTTTTGGGGGTGGGGGGCTAACAGTGTCATAAATACAAAAAAAAAACGCGATTTACCTGTAAGAATGCCTTCAGTTTTCTCCAGTAATCGCGCAGCTCCATTTGGTGGTGAGTAGGCCTACGACTGAACATTTTGCTTTTCTTTTCTCGTTTTTTTATGTCGGTAAAACAATTAATGCATCAGAGTGACGATATTTGCGATTGGCTTAAAGTTGATTAAAAACGATCCGTTCAATCTGAGTAAATTACGTTTAAAAATACGGATACATATACACGCGTCATCCAAATGAACGTATCTAAATGAAGCGACGGTGCTCCAGTCACGCAGTCCCTGTTCCCCGCAGGAATAGGCCTGGAACCATTTAACAGGAACGGAGCAATGATTGACTTGCTGATTGTCCTCCGAACCTGCTTCAGCGGAAAGGGCGTGGAACCACACGCTTCACTTGTTTACCATCACGTAGACGCATCCGTGATTGGCTGTCCTTGTTTGGCTATTTTTAGGGGAGTGGGTGCGTGTGTAATCGATAAGTCATTGATTCGAATTGAATTTATTTCACCAAATGTTGAATCCGTTCGTTTTTGCATGGTTTGCGCAAACGACATTCAGCTGGTTAATGGATAAAAGGCATAGAATCTCCATAAAACGTGTGCTGCTGTGCAACCAAATACAGTCTGCCGCTCGTTGCATCACGTGGACACCTCGGGCTACACCAGGGATCAGCATTTCGTGATTCATCACGGGGGTAGGTTTACTTTAAGTTACACACATCACAGCCTTTGTGGGCAAGCATGGACACGGGGGTACACCCGAGATCAGTTTTTCATGGTTCCTTTGAGCTTCATCGCACACCTTTCTGGGCATGAATATCAAGGAGAAGTGTTGTTTCAACCTCACCCCTTTCATTTAGAATGGGCCCAAATGGCCACCAGCTGAGATAAGCCTCCCCACACAAAAACCAAAGCGTTTGATTCCCAATATCTGAAGCGTGCCTTTTTGCCATGATCAATGCCTTCAGAATTAAGGCCTTGATCAGATCACTGTTCAGACGGCACCGACACACACAGACTCACCAGAGACGTCTTTTGAAAGGCTTGACCTGGGGTGAGCCTCGCCAGACGGGCTTCATAATTAGCTTTCAACTTCTGGTTCACACGTGACGCTTCCTCAATGGGCGTCAGCTCTCTGAAATCCAAACGCACACATCACAACATTGAGCAGTGTATTTGTAAAATGACAACATTGGGGCTTTAAATCTTAGCAGCTCCTTTAAAAGCTTGAGCGTAGCCTGGGTGAGGATCCAAGTCAGAAGATTATCTGACCTGTTAGGGGTGGTTTGAACCTCCCTGCTTTATCAGATAATTGTTTGCTGACAGGATAGCATTATGGAATCAAACGGTGTTTGCTCAGGCTGTGCGAGGCCCCCATGGTTCTGGGGCGACCCCTTACTTTCTGCTTGTGTCCTGTGACTCGGCTGTCTGGAGCCTCTGGAAGACCTCGGGAGGTACGAAAGGGGCGGGCTCCTCGACCCCCTCCGACGGCCCTCTCCGGTGATGAGGTTTTGACGGGCTGGCGGCTTTCGGAGCGACATCAATACGCGGGTCACATCGAGCGTCTGGGGAAGGGGGGGGGGGGGGGGGGGGGGGGGGGGAGAAAGGGAGAAGTGACTTTTGCTTCAGGCATTCAGTAGTGGTTTTCTGAATTACTTTCATATCGTTGTGTCTTCTTGCTCAAGCATGCCTGTATTGTGCAACTGTGGACATTCGAGTTGTCAATAACATTTTTTACGTTTTAATTTCAACCCTTTCACCACCACTATTTCCAATTTGAACTGATTGCCGCCCCCCTGCTTGTAAGAAAAACAAATCCACACGTCATGACTAAAAAACCATTGTACATCAATCACCAGTGGTTTCCTCTACGGTGATCTGGTGGCCGGCACCCAGGGCCCTTGGCGTTGCCGGTTGGGGGAGCAGACTGTACGGGGGCGGCGGCGAGGTGCCGCGGGTGGAAAGGTCCGGGGCCCGGTGCCGCCTCCCAGTAAAACACTTGGCCCTCTCCATGCATTGCTCTGCCAGTATGAACATCCGCTCCACCTCCACGGCCTCTAGCTCTCCCCCCTCTGTGAGAGAGAGAGAGAGAGAGAGAGAGAGAGAGAGAGAGAGAGAGAGAGAGAGAGAGAGAGAGAGAGAGAGAGAGAGAGAGAGAGAGAGAGAGAGAGAGAGAGAGAGAGAGAGAGAGAGACAGACAGACAGACAGACAGACAGACAGACAGACAGAGAGAGAGAGAGAGAGAGAGAGAGAGTATGCACTCCATTACCATGGCGATCTCATGACATTTCAGATCTGATTATAAACAAGTTTACCAGATTTGGACTCTTCTTCGAGTTGATTGGATCAGTTGAGGGTACAATGATTAGGCTGTTAGCTCTGAGCCATCTTAGTTCTGGACAAAAGACTGGTGTGGTCTTCTGCTCAGAACCAGACTTGATCAAATTGATGTGTACTGTACCAATGGGCTACACTAACACTGATTAAATGAGGTCTACAAATATAATGGGACATATTAGAACATCTTACTTTTGGTCACCGCATCTTCCATAAGTGCATGTGATATGTAGTTGATACTCCTGAGGTATTCACAGTAGGCTTCCTGGGGGGAAGAGGGGTATTTTTAAGCTGCTATGCCATGAACACACACCAATAACAATACAAATGTATACTTTTAAACACTGGATCACGATAGGATAAAAAAAAAACGTGCTACTATTTAGGTATAGCAGCACACGAAGCGTTTTCTGGTAGGACATACAGTATGTAGTGACAGTCGGTATTAGTGCTCTAGACAGAAGATAGCATGTTTATTTACATATTGTCATTGACTTTGTCTGATTAGATTTGAACTGTCTTTCAACCAACAGTGAAGCGAGAGGACGTACTACCTTGTGTTGATTCTCGGCATCCATTTGTATCGCGGTTTTGGCCATTTTCATGGCATTTTGAAGTGGCTTGGTTGTGTCCGAACCAAACGCTGCCATAACTGCACCGGAAATGACATGAAGGGGAAGGGTGTCCACAGACACTCGGGAGGGGTCACGTTCCCCAGGGAGACGTTTAACTAAAAATGAACCATTTAATTGCTGAGCACAGAATGACCAGCCCTGCAGTCAGTTGATTGAGTGGCGTGTGTTGTCACCCCGACACTGACAGATACATTTTTATCGTGTATTGTTTCATGGATCAAATAAATACAAGTTGAGCAATGCACATTCATCCGTTGTTTATTTTTCCGTTCCGTTGTCAGTTGTGTTTTTATTTTATTTAATCATTCTAAAATTAACTTTTTCTTGTTGCTGAAATAACTAATCTCTTAAAATAAGAATAGCATATAACGTATCGTTCTGGCAGGGTGGCGCTGTCTGTCTTTGTGTCCCTGAAGTGCGGTCGACTTCCGGGTTTCAATGTTTACATCTGGGAGGCTGTTTCAAACGTTTCCCATCCAGACTCCTGCTTGGCTCGTGTTCACCAAACTATGCATGCTGAAAACCGCCCATTTGCGTTTGGTATAACCCTGCACTGTAACGTTTAAAGGACAAACGTTCATTCGCAAGTCCATTTAATTTGCAACGGTAATTTGTCTGGTTATGATAGCCACTTTACATAACCCCTCGCCCACAGATGATCCCGTTTAGCATTTTTATATCAAAGATTTATTATTTGTATAACGCTTCTGGGAATACTAGTGATGAAAAAGAGAAGCAAACGTGCGCGGCTGTGTGATCCTTCACAAGAAAAAAACGGGACCGTGAACGTAATTGCCAGTGGGTTATCCCCTGGAAACAGGGGGCGACCACGGAAGAAAGCCGCGCCGACCCCAGCGGTGCAGCATGGCTTCAGTCACAGCAACCCCGCGTCTCCAGAGAAGTCGGCGAGTTTCAACTTTAGCATGACAACAGTTGGCGTGACGCAAAGTCACGGTGACAGCAAATCAAAAACATCAGGTGGGGATTTCGTACTATTGTTTTAAATTGGGGCGAGATTCCTCTACATTTGGCCTAGTCGTCAGAAGCCATTGTAGTCTTGCATTTGCAATGCACTCATCCCAGGCTGTCCCGGAGTACTAACATGTTTGCATGCCTACAGGTAGACTACCCCAAGCGCTCTGTCGGCTCTGCCACGGTAAATTCTCACCACGAAGCTTACGGCACGCCTTTAACAAGTTGCCCCAGGATTTGGCCGAGATCAGAGACTATGAAGACACTGCTTCCCTCCTCTTCCACACGGACTTCCAGCGGCTGGTGGGGGTACCGCTGGACCGTGACCCACGACTGTCGGAGTTTGTCTGTAAGAAATGTCACACCAACTTCTACAAATGTCACAGCATCCTGCTCAGGTTTCTAAAGAGAGTTAACCTGCTACCTGTGGGCAAAGAAAACGCCAGAGACCGGTAAATATGATCAAATTTATGATTCAAATATTTGGAACTGGATATACATATCCCATTCCACTTTGAGTTTACTGTTAGTACTATGAGTTTACAAACATTTGTTTATTTTTCAGGAACAATGAAACGGGTCCTCGGTCATTGGTGAATCTCAGTTCCACAAGTATGTGATGGTTTCTCTTCCTTGTTATCATGAGAACTAAGCAAAGTCTCAACACAAACTTGAGGCATCAAACGATTTCATAGATTTTTTTTTTTTAAATACTTAACCCCATCCATCCATCCATCCAATACTTAACCGCCACACAAATAAAAGCACCCTCCGTCCAACCCTCTCTCGCTGTTCCTCATCCCCGTTTGTAGCGCCGCCACGCTTCACCTCCGACCCCAAGTGCCTCCACAGCCTGGTGTCCTGGGCTCACCACCACGGGGAGGCCTGCCGCTCCTGCCCCGACCTGAAGGAGGTGCTGGAGGGCCAGCGCTGGGGCTCCGTCCAGGCCGTGTGGGGCTGCGTGAGCGGACACAGCTACTACATGGACACCCAGCGCGGAGTCAACGGGGCCAACGGGACCCCGGGGTACGTGGCCGAACTCAGCTGCGCTCTGCTGGGCGGCGGCGGCGGCGGCGGCGAAGGGGCGTGCGAGGAGGGGGAGGGGGACGAGACGGACGTCAATGACGATGAAGATGGCGGCGGCCAGCGTGGTCCGTCTGCAGCAGCGGTGCCGCTGACGGACCACTCGGACCGGACCGACGGCGCCGCCGCATACCCCGAAGACGGTGAGGAGAGCTCTCTCTCTCTCTCTCTCTCTCACTCTCTCATTTATATACCTATATATATGTATATTATATTGGGCTGAGGATCAGACCCCCCCCCATAGTGTGTGGACCTCCTGTGATGCAGTCACCACATCAAAAGCTTTCATCTTGCAAGCTGATACCAAAATTAGTGACTATTATGGCTCTTTTCCACTGACTGGTACCAGCTCGGTTCGGTTTGGTTCGGTTCGCTTTTTTTTGCTTTCCCATTACTAAAATCTGGTACCTGGTACGTGGTACTATTCTTGGTACCACCTTTGCCGAGGTTCCAAGCGTGCTGAACCGATACTAAACAATGACGTGTATATACTGGAGGTTGCTGATTGGTGATCGCTATTGTTATTGTTACGTCAAGTCTCCCAGCATTTTTAAATACCTCAGCCTTTTGACAGCAAGCCTAGCACTTCGATATCCAGTTAAAAAAAAACAATAAAAAAAAAACTACGATATCCAGTTATGGCAGAGCGAAAGGCTGTGCCTTGGTCAAATGAAGAGGTCGGCACATTTCTGTCATTAATCGCAGATGACAGCGCTCAGCTGTTTGGTTGCTATAGCAACCGGTTACATTAGGCAGTACTGTAAATGCAGTGGAAAACGTTACATCCGAAACCAAACCGAGTAGAGTCGAACCGAACCGAGCTGGTACCAGTCAGTGGAAAACAGCCATTAGACTACACCAGGAAGGTAGCCTTTTGTCTGCATGGATATTGTTGACCTTGGTTGTTGTTGTTTAGAGTTCCTAGACAGGGAGCCTCCTGCACAGCTGGACAACAGGACAGCCGACGGGGAGATTTCAGACAGGTTTTTACACATACGCACACGCACGCGCACGCACACCCCTCACTTTTGGAAATGCACTTTGCGTCACGTTTACAACTGTCGTTGAAGGTCTGCCCACACTGGTCACAGATGTAGTTCCTCTCATCTGGAAACACAGTGAGGAGGGCAGCCTCTGCTGAAGCACAAGGCATACGGTCCACAATAACGCGTATGTCTGTGTCCTGCATGGTGACCCGTGGGTGCTTTGTCGGGTCAGAGACCTGTCCATTGAGGAGGACTTTGAGGAGGGTCGAAAGAGAAACGCCTCGGATGACGAGCTGTTTCAGCCTTATCAGGATAAAAGGTTAGCTCTTCTCCTGCACTCGATATTCTCGGCCTATATCGGTCTGTTTGCTTTGAGTTACATGTCCCGTATTGAGTGCACCTTCTCTTCCCCCTTTTGCGGCGTGTTTGTTTATGTTTCGACAAGGCCCAGGCGAGTGACGGGGCCGGGCAAGCGGAGGCGAGGCCCCAGCAGCCGAGAGGAGCCCAAGGTCCGAGGCAAACCGGGACCCAAGCCCGGCTGGAAGAACAAGTTCAAACCTCAAGGGTGTGTTACACCTGCTGCAACATAAGAACACACCGCGTCCATGTGTTTCAATGATAATCTGGGGATGGGGAGATTTGGTTGCGTGAACACGTCACAGTCAGTGTCCCTTTTTTTTTTTTGCAGCAATGCAGGCAGACATTGTGTTGTATTACAATTTCATCACAATTTTATGACTTTTGTCTGGAGAGGATTCACTTTCCTTTCATTTTACGATCATGGAGGAACCAAAGTGCGCGAACAGTACTCCAAACCATGTTTGATAATGACTTCTGTGTCGTTTCTCAGTGAAGAGCTGCCTAACATCTACAAGTGTCCATACCAGGGGTGCACGGCGGTCTACAGAGCCACCGATGGGCTTAAGGTCAGTCTTGAGCAGACCTCATACATGTCAGCAATAACTGCTTCACGACACCGAATGCTATAAAATACTGCCCCTGAGCCATATAATCTCTATATAACCGCCAATAATTGTATTCTGGCATGGCTGTGGTTTTCAGAAGCACATAAAGGAGCAACATGAGGAGAACCGAGAGCGTCCGTGTCCGTACCCCGGCTGCAACAAGATCTTCATGATCGACCGCTACCTGCAGCGCCACGTCAAGCTGATTCACACAGGTGATCCGGGTCTCTCCGGTACCGGGCTGGGACAGCCCCGTCCGCCATGTAGTCTTCACTCACATGCTGGACTCTGTGACGTAGACGCACAATGGCAATAACACAAGAACATTTGTGTCTTTTTTGTAATTCATAAGTTCACACGTTTTCATGTTATCCTGGTGACAATTACCCACCGTCTTAATGGGCTATGACTAGACTAGTTGGTAACTCTTCTGTCACCTTGTGCCCGATGGAAATCAGCAGGACATTGTCAGGGTCATACAACAAAAAAGTAAGGTATTTCTAATGTGTCTTGGCACATGTTGTCCCTCCTCACCGTGTTCCCAGATGAGAGGAACTACATCTGTGACCAGTGTGGGCAGACCTTCAAGCAGAGGAAGCATCTTTCGGTCCACCAGATGCGTCACTCTGGAGCCAAGCCGCTGCAGTAAGTAGGCCTTCAGTCACCCGATCTCTTGCGAGCCTCACATTAGAGTGCGCATCGGGACGGAATTTTTGGTCCAAGTCCGGCCCGCGTCCGACAGAACAGTAACCGAACCCGACAGGCATCAAGCTTTTTATGTCCGAACCCGACCCGAGCCCAACTGGCATCCAGGCTTTTTGTTTTTGTGCAAAATGCGCGGGATAACGCACAGGTAAATTAAACATTTCAAATCACGCAGATGTGACCGAGCCTGACCCAAACCCAAGCATAATTTCTAAATATTTGTCCGAACCCAAACCGGCCCATCGGGCTCAGGTCGGGTATCCATCCTCTACCTCACATACAATTACTGGCTCTTAAGCTATTTAGCACTTCTACCTCTTTAATCGTTCACCCATATCGCATATTCATTTTAATCTCTCTCGCCCTCACAGGTGTGAAGTGTGCGGCTTCCAGTGCCGCCAGCGCGCGTCCCTCAAGTACCACATGACCAAGCACAAGGCCGAGGCCGACCTGGAGTTTGCCTGCGTGCTGTGCAGCAAGCGCTTCGAGAAGGCCCACAACCTCAACGTCCACATGTCCATGGTGCACCTGCTGACCCAGGGGGAGGCCCTGAGGGGCGCCCCCCTGCAGCCGCGCCCCGCGCCCAGCCAGCTGTACTCGGACGCGCACGTCGCCGCGGAGACGGGCGAGGTGGTCCGTCCGCAGGACCAGGAGAGATGACCGCCGTGGAGCGTGGACCGTTGGCCGCCCCCCCCCCCCGCCCCCCTGCCCGATGGCTTCAGGGATTTTCCAGACGATGGCGTTACCTGAACATGGGTTCCTGATCTCGCCACGTGCTCCCTGGCTTACAACACCGGGCGCGTGTACATCCTTGTCTGACAAACTGACGCCAACGCTGATTTGAAGAAAACTGTTACAAGCAGTAAAACGGGGTGTAAACAGGGTGGAAACAGTCATTATAATCCCCATTTTGATATGTAGGACAGATGGAAGAGGAAGGCTCCACAGTATGGAGCTCCAAGGAGACTAGAGGTAACTAGGGATGGCTTTGCTGACCGGTAAAACCAAAAGCTTTTTTACAGCACGGTAGCCGTGATTAATTTCAGTCAGTAATTGTTAGACTAATTTGAGCACTATGCATATTGAACTATTATTATTATTTTATTACTAAAAAAAAGCACCACTGACACTTATAGCTGCTGTAGGTAAGATTTGAGAGCTGTACAGAGAGTAGAAAAGACAGATTTTCAAACTGAACAACAGCAGTCTAAAATCTTAAGTGGCTCATACAGAGGCCAGTGCAGGCTCCGTGAAACGCATTTCCTCACAGCGCATTTAATTCACTACTAGCTGAGGGATGGCTACGCCATTTCAACGAACCACACTCGGATTACAGCTCTTAAATCTTAGCTTGGAAACAATAATGTATTCTCCATGACTATTACACCATGCATTTCCTCAATTTGAACCAATATTCAGTGTCAATTTTCAACTACTTCCAGAGGGCTCCATGGACTGAGCGTATTCACAGAAACATAAACCTCTTATGTAAGATGGTTTTATTAAGTTATTCTGAGGAATAAAAAAACAACAATGTTTTTAAGTATATATCATGTAAACCGTGCAAAGGAAGAAGCAGATGTATAATACAGACTTTATAAGTCACGTGTGTGTGTGTGTGTGGTTCCTGACCTGCAGATATGTGTAGATGGGTGTTTGACGTCAGTTTCCAAGACCATGAACACAACAACAAAACTATTCCAACTGACGTCCCCCAAGGCATACCGTCCCAAGACCACCCAAAGTGTGAATGGAACGGCGGGCGTGAGGCCTCTCGGAGGTCCCGCGCTCGCACCCGGCATGCATTTGACCACCGGACCCAAGGTGCTCTCCTCCTCAGTCAGAAGAACTCCATTTCGGGGCTGAGGCTGTGGTGGCCCAGGTGTGTGGAGAGGGCCGTAGCCACCTCCTGGTCCAGCTCTGCACACAGGGACTCCAGCTGCAACCAACCAGCAGAACAACGCAGCGGAGGCATGGAGACAAGGGCGGTTATGGTTACGATGACCCGAGTTCAGAAATATTTTAAAACACGCTGCTTCACAGATCACATGGCCTGCGACGTCTCGTACCTGGCTCAATTGGGAGGAGGACAGAGCAGTCGGGGGAGTCTGGCTTATGGTGCTCAGGAGAAACTGCCGGGCTCGGCCCAAGAGCTGCGACGGCTCCATCTGACAACAACACGACACACACGTCTGACGTCACGCTCCACTCAGCGCCATGGTAGAGAACACTGGGAGTTGACGCATAGTTTAAACCCACAGGCCGGTCACCTGATCGATTGGATTGGGTGTCTCTCCATCCAGGAAGAGTTGAAACAGGCAGGCATAGCAGAGGACGGCCGTATGGAGGAAGCCTGGACACACGGCTGCCCTCTTCCGCAGCTCGGGGCTCTGCTCTGGCAGCACGCTAGAGGAAGACGCGCGTATTCCCGTTGTCTGCATATCGTCTGTCATCTACATCATTCCAGTCACATTGTGCTCTACGGCGAGGCGCTGTCGCACTGCTGCAGAAATGTGGTAATATCAGGAGGAAAAAAAAAAAAAAATCACCTGTAGAATGCCAAGGACCTCAGTCGTGTGTACTCGTCCAGTGTTGCCATGGTAACTACCTGGTAAGGTCCTTGATCTGGGGGGGGGGTATATCAGTGATTTTCAAGATAACAATACAAAGGTGGAACACTGCGGGCGGAGCTACCATCCAATGGAAGTAAAGTGTCCTCACACCCACTACACTATATCAGAATTCAGACTTGTTTACTCAAGACAGAGGCGGGGCAGCGTACCGGCCGGCCGGGTCTTGAATATGAGATGCCAGTGAGGAGAGTCCACCAGTGCCGCCAGGAGGTCAGTGCACATTTCCCTGGACCCCCGCCTGCCGGACTCCTGCGGCCAGCGGACACAGGGTGGTCCGACTTACTTTGTTGTATTACGATTTCTAGACTAGCTGGTTATGGATTACATGCGTTGAAGAAAGAAAATCGGGTAGCTTCAATGTATCACAGTTGTAACGTGATCAATTGGAAAACGCAGCACTGTGTGTTCTTGAGCAAAACACAGGAGACACGCCCAGTGTTTGTGTGAGAGCGTGAGACACGCATTAGTTCTAGTTTGTGTGTTCTTCAGTGCATTACCTCAGGGTAGAGGATGGTTGCCAGAATGTCAGTGACACAGAGAAAAAGCAGAAAAACCAACACCTGGAAGGAAATAACAGTGACAGTGTCATAATAAGCTTAAGGTTTAAAACACACGCACAATGTCAGGTCGAACAGAAATTGAGTCATGTTCTTTGCCAAAAACAAAACAAAAATCAATGTTGAACCTTTCAGTTTGTTCAGAGATAGGGGGTTTCCAGGTTTCAAGGTTAATATTCACTCGTCTTGCAACATTATGACACACAACGTAAAAAAAACAACCAAAAAAAAAAAATCGCACTGACAGAAGGTCAGAGCACCACCGCTGCCATGCTGGACTTGGGTCAGTTGAGTTCCACACAGATCACCACATGGGGAGTCAACATTTTGCAGGACTGTCCAAAATTTGTGTTCAAATCTGGTTCCCTATCAAGGGCACTATTTAATACCCCAAATGCACTGTAAAAAAAAAGTATACAATGAAGGACACTTATTTTCGCCATAAGTCCCACAATGCTCTGCGGTTCTCATTTTCAACAGTTCATCGGAAAGAGATGATCGGCATATACAGGTTTTTTCTATGCAAATGAGCTGCGACAGGCGTGGCCAACTCGTGGTCCAACTTCCAATTCCCTCCCCCTCTTATCCAATGTAACTCATGCTTTCACATCTCTTCTTGTCTTCTGACACAAGGTTCCTTTAAGTGACCAATACAAGTCACGCCAATAGTCTGTTCTCCAGTGCTTTGTTTGCTTCCGAATTTCCCCTCCCCCCTGCCTTACTTGTTCCCTTAATAGTGTGCTATATTGTTCACAATAAGGAACTATAGGGTTTAGGGGACTAATTACCCAATCAGAACACAGCCCTGGCCACCTCTGGTGTGCAACATGGCTCAGGCAGGCAACATGGCTCTCTCACCTGTGTGCAATGCGTGTCCTCCTTCTGCACCAGTGTTTCCACCGTTGCCCTGAAATCCCGGCCCTTCTTCCCCAGAAGACCCCCCTGGCCTCCCCAGGCGCGGTGCAGGCTGGCGGCCAGCAGCAGAGCTGGGGCTGCGGGCGGTGTGGACAGTGTGGCCTGCTGTGGGCTGCAGGTGATGGAGGTGACGGAGGGAGAAGACACACAGGACACATGGTGAATTCACGAGGATCAACGTATTGCCTGGAAGGCCTAAAGGTTAAGTCCACCGTTCAGACGGATAATTCATTATGGTGTTTAGCTTGAGCTGCCCACAGTGCACATTGCTTCTTCCACATTACCACACCGTTAATCTCAGATCCGGCAGTCATTCGAGAGAGAGAGAGGACCTTTCGGTCTTTATTGGTTATTCTCAGTATTTTTTAGATATGGGAATGAAATTTGTTCTGTGCATTTGACCCATCCTATGGCACATAGGAGCAGTGGGCTGCTATGTTCAGCGGCCGGGGAGCAAGTTGGGGTTTAGTGTCTTGCTCAAGGACACTTCGACATGCAGAGAGTTTGGAGGTGGGGATCTAGGGGATCGAACCGCCGACTCTACGGTTAGTGGACGACCCGCGCTGTCCACCCGCTCTATCCACTGAGCTAATGCCGCCAGAACGTCTGGAACGCAGGAACCCCCTGTTTGCTGTTTGGAAGATATTCTACAAAAGAAAACTCATTTGCGGGGGAGAATGAAGCTTTCCACTGGTGATTTTAATAGGTGAGCGTCTACAACGGCCAGACAACACAGCGCTCTTTACAGACACTTTTAACAGTTTATTGGTGCCGGCTGGGATTGTGTTTCACCAATAACACACTCACCGCCCCGTTCAGCCACACAGAGCTCGTCTGCCATCAGACTTCAGACACGAATATAAAGTCTGATTTGTGATTTAAAAAAATCATGATCTACAAAAAAGACAATTTTTGTCTGTGTGGGAAGAACAACCGAAGCCTGCCGGTGCAACGCGAGGTGAAAGTTAAGTCCTGGAGTGTTTGTATTTCTTATAATCATGTTTCCTAAAGGAGGACTAAAGGAAACCGGGTACCTGTGGGCCCAGCGCAGACAGTCAGGGACGGTCCTCAGCAGCTCTGGCAGGGGGTCTCCATCACGCAGGCGCCGCCACACAGACGTCAGCATCGGTGACAGTCGGTCCCACCAGTGCTGTGCATGGCACACACACACACACAGGCACACACACACACACACACACACAGGCACATGCACACACGCGCGCGCACACACACACACACACACACACACACACACACACGCAGATTTAAAGACGGAGTACACAGACACAATGACCATAATAACTTGCACCACCTTTTGAAGTGGATGTGAGCCATGGGATGTGAGCCGTGGGATGTGAGCTGTGGGACATGAGCCGTGGCATGTGAGCCATGGGATGTGAGCTGTGAGATGTCGCCAAATGAAAGACTACAGAAGTTTTATTGGCCACATGCAAACATACTGTGGAGTATTCTTTAGTCACATATTCTCTCACAACAAAATAAAAATGAAACGAAAGAATGGATTAAATGAAATGAAATTAAATAAAGTGCACTGTTGTCCAGACAGCGTTGCACTACGTCACAAAGACCTCGAGGAGGCCACAGCGGGAGACCGGCCTCGGGGCAGTTCTCATCAGTAACTACGGGACGTTGTCTGGGGCGTCTGGTGTACCGCGGTGGAGACGAGGAGAAGAGGACAGCGCAGGGGGATCTCAGACCACGCCCGGTCCACCTCCGTGGAGGAGCGGGCACAGCGTGCGCTGGCGCTCAGCATGCCCTGGGGAGGAGGTGGCACGATCGGGGATCACGTCAGTGCCCGGAGGTACAGGGAGCAGGGAGGTGTGTGTTGGCCGTTGTGGATGGGAGGAGCTGGGATCTCACCCTCAGAAGGTGCGACGTGACATGGTGGGGCAGCAGTGCAGCCGAAGAGCGCACCCTCCTCTGATGTGCGCACAGGAAGTCAGGGAGAACACACACACACACACACACACACACACAAACACACATGTTTGCTTTTTAATGCCTTCCACTGTATTCTGGACCCGAGATCGCAGTCTGTTAAACTCTATCTCTATCATCAAAGCCCATCAAAGTGGTGCGGTGCTCACCTGATACTGGTTGACATGATCTATGCTCCTGCTGAAGTCCAGAGTCCATCGCTCGTCTGCGTTCCTCACTGCGACAACAAACAGCTCAGCTGGGAGGGCTAGGAGTACTCTGTGACACACACACACACACACACACACACACACAAAACACACACACATGCACATTTTTATAGACATAGACTGTGTGTGTTTTGTGTGTGTCTGTTTGTTTGTGTCACAGAGTTCTCCCTGCCCTCCCGGCGGTGTTGTTTGTTGTGTGTGTGGGTGTTTGTGTGTGTGCGGGGGCGTGCACGTGTGTGTGTGTGTGTGTGTGTGTGTGTACCTGTTCCATGTGTGTAGTGTCTGCTGCAGGCGTAGCTCTCTGCTGATGCACGGTGAGTCAGAGTTCCCAGAAGATGAGCACCTCACAGAGAGCAGCTCAAACAGGAAGTGACATACCTCCTCCCTGCCTCTATGACCATTCAGCTGCATCTCATAAACCAACTCCTGGACAAACAAAATGATATCTGAGCAAGAGCATCAAAGCTGCACCTCAACATAGAGTATCTGTAGTTACAATGAATGTTTTGAATGTTCTGAACAGGCAGCAGTGGTAGCTAATGTTGCACTAAGGTTACTTTGTACACTTTTACAAATGCATGCATGCACACAGACCTGTAATCTAGATAGGATATCTGGTAGACATGTGCCTGTATCTTGAAGTCTCTGGCCACTTCTCTCCAGGCTTCTGAAGAATAAAATACCAGTTTGGCCTTAAGAAAAGGTGCCCAGATTTTTCCCTGTGCGCATCGATACAATGTCCAGCACCCATCCATTGTTTTCAGATTGTTTAACTTCTGTACACAAAAGAAATCCCCAGAGCTGTCATCTGCAGGATAGTTGCTATCAGCAGAGGTTTAGTTCGAAGGTTCAATATTCTGCATTATCAGCGTGACGATACAGACATTCTATAGTTGTAGGTTTGACTGAAATTCTCTGCCCTACTGAATTCCTTTCAGGCATTCACAAAGTACAATGCTAGCTCATCTAGAGAGCAGGATCCATGACACCAGGTTGTAGTTTGCTCTGAGACTAAAGAAAGCTAATTTAACCAGTAACCACACTGATGCAAAACACTTTTACAGATGGCTATAACCTGCGAAGCAATTGAATGGTGACATTCAAGACCTGTTTGATTGGAGGTCCTGTGGCGACCCTTCCTGCTGGTCCATGATGGCGTTGAGGATGAGGGTGCAGAGGGCTTTCATGTCCCCTCCGCAGCCCCCCTGCTCCACAGGACCAGGCAGGTAGTACTCCATGAGGGCCCACTGCTGGTACTCCTGCCTGGGTCACACACAGTCACACACACACACAGTCACACACACA
The DNA here is from genome assembly GCA_036785325.1 of Urophycis tenuis. Taxonomy (NCBI): domain Eukaryota; kingdom Metazoa; phylum Chordata; class Actinopteri; order Gadiformes; family Phycidae; genus Urophycis; species Urophycis tenuis. The sequence continues at coordinate 9,890,297 of JAXIVH010000013.1, forward strand.
CACACACACAAAGGCAATCACACACAGACACAGACACACACACAGGCAATCACACACAGACACACACACACACACACACACAGTCACACAGACACAGTCACACACACACACAGTCACACGCAGTCACACACTCAGTTACACATACACACACACACACACAGTGTCACACACAGTTACACACACACACACATGCACACGCACACGCAGTCACACACACACACACAGTACGACATGCAGTTACACACACACACACGCACACACCCACTCATTGCATCTGTATTCCTATAGATAGTGTGTGTGTGTTGGCTGTGTGATGGCTGCATGGCTGTGTATGTGTGCGTACGCAGTGAGGAGTTACCTATCTGGGTCAGATAAGATGTCTTCAGTCCGCTGTACTCTGAGTTCAGTCGCCAGCCACTCAGACAAAGACAACTTGATGAAGGAAAAAAAACAAAAAACTGTCTTGTCTAAAAGCCATTGCGCATGCATGATGAGTCAATATCAAAAAACAAAAGCCATTTGAAATCCTTGAAATCCTATCGCTGAAACATGAATCTAAATCTAACCGCAACATCAAACCCCAAATATGTTACCAAGCACAATGAGTGCTCGGTTTCACTTCCATTTTCTGCCATTTCCTAGCAATTCACTGCGATTTCAAAAACCAGTGTTGGACCAGGGATGTTGCTGCATTTCAACAGATATCAGGCATGCAGGCTTCTAGTCAAGTCAAGGCAAGTCCATGTATTAGTATAACCCCTGATCAGTTACAGTCTCAGAAAGGCTTCACGGGCCATATATCCAACAACAACCCCACGACCCCATAGGGCAAGAAAAAACCCTTATAATCAACAAGGAAGGAATCTTGAGAGAGGGAAACCAGAGCGGAGGATCACCCTGTACTGCGGTAGCTGTGCCAGCTGGCTGAAAGCGGGGTTCCTCCACAGCTGCCAGGCAGACTTCCTCCATGTGGCTGCGCTGGTGTCTGTGGCGTCTCCCCACACCCTGGGGTCCGACTCCTGCCACCCGTCCACCTGAGGGGGCTCACCGGTGGTCCCGGGGGAGGCGGCGGTCAGCGGCGCCCCGCGAGCTTCAGGAAACAATCTCGGGACGAGGTACAGGATCTGAAACATCAGGTGCCGTAGGTGCAGTCGACGCTACAATTGTCACCACCAACTTCATCCAAGCGCTGCCTGTACACGCACATAGGTTGGGTTGAATTGCTTGTGCCATTCGTAGCACGATTAAAGCATAAAGAATATGTCTTGTGAAATGGCTGTACTGAATGCCCCTGACAGCTTGAGTGCGAGACGTTGACGCCACAGCACGTGCGTGAGGTTACTGTACCTTCTTGACGAGGCCAGCGGGTATACAGTCCTGCAGCTCTTGTAGAGGTGGTGGGCTGCTTCTGCAGATGCCATAGCATACAGCGGCCACCGAGATCCTACAATAACAAACCAAAACGTCGCGTTGGCTGAACCTGTTGAGCTTAGTACAGACACACACTTCATAAACTCAACTTTCAAAATTGAGCCTCGTTTCTGGTATGACGAAATGACCCCCACGATGAACAGGTTGCCTCTCACGTGGTCACCGATAATAAGAACTCATGAGAATTACTTCTCATGTGCCCTTATCCAACAATGGCAATTAGGGCTATTGTCCTAGAGGGCATGGTATCAGAGCTGAGCAGTGCTCCGGGATGTCCGCCCACGCTACAAAAACATGCTAATTGTGACAACAGGTCATGCAACTCTTCACCCCCCTGAAGAGCAAATTAAAAGTAAACACACCATCCTAAGGGAAGGCTCAGGGTCCACCTGTAATTAGGGGCCAAAATAATCATTGTCATTATTTGAATATTTTTATTAATATTAAAAACTATTGCCTGTATTTGCATTGATTGATTCAAAACAACCAAGAGGTTTTTTTTGTAAACAAAAGATAGATTGGTTTCAAACAAACGTTTTATCTAGTAAGAGTTTATAACCGCAGGGTGGAACACCCTGCTAGAATGACCTCTTATGACCTCTCTTCACTGGCTACCAGTGCAAGCTAGGGCTGATTTCAAGGTTCTTCGTTGAACTTACAAGGCCTTGCATCGAGTTGCACCACTGTACTCATCTGAGCTAATAATACCGTATAGTCTGGGATGTGCTCTATGCTCTCCCGATGCTGGTCTCCTGGTCATTCCTTCACTTCAATCTGTGGGCTTGACAGGATTTGTCTGCCGGTTCGTGGCCCTTATCCCTGCAATGGCCTTCCATTACATGCTAACGAGGCACATTCAGTTGAAATCCTTAAAGCAAGACTAACAACCTTACTGTACTTCTAACTTTAACTGTACTTCATTACAGCCTACCATAAACTTTAAACTTAGTCGGGCCCATCGCTTTTTTGAATATCCCAATTCAAATATCCCTTTAAAGCAAAATAGCATGATACACAAGTAAATAAGAAATCAATAAGTAAGCGAGAGTCCTTATGGGCTTCAGATTATACACAATACAGGATCAGTCATATAGAGAACCAATATTAGTGACATCTAACTTCTCTATATAACTTAAAAAGGGTTTCCATGTAGCATAAATTTTTTGAATACATCCTCTTGTAGAGTAACAAATCTTTTCTAATACCAAGTGGCATTGAAGATCATTGATCTTCTATGCCACTTGGTATACATTTTCTATTTTGGTAACTCCTTTATTAGACCATTCATGATAAGCACCATCTATCATTGATGGCATAAAACTGGTGATTTTTTATTATAGGAGCACAGGCGGGCAGATCCTTAAGAGATCCTTTGTCTGAACTGTGTCAGAATTCTAAAAGAGTGTTTTACTCTCTCTCTCTCTCTCTTACTCTTTTGATCCCGTGAGGGAAATTTGGTCTCTGCATTTAACCCAATTGTGAATTAGTGAAACACTCAGAACACAGTGATGGTGAGGCACACAGTGAGGTGCAGGGTCCTGGTCAGTAGTGATAGGAATGAGGCAGGAGTCTTGTATCCTCCAACCCCAATCCTCTGGTGACAGCAAGTTGCCCATCCATTCATGAACTTGGTAGTACAACCTGAAGCTATGAAACTTAGCAGATGCAGATGTTGTTAGCAAGTTGCGAGGGTGGATGGCCATTTTACTGTCAGTCACCTTAGTATAAAACCGTGTCACTCTGAGCTCATTGAGAGAGGTGGCTTCTTTGCCTTTGTAGATCTGTAACATTGCCTTTTCCCCTGCAGCAACAAATTCCTCTTTAGTAGCAGATTGTTTCAGAAAAATGCTGGCCTGTACTCTGAATGTGTCACTTTCTTGAACCAGACGCAGAGATACCCCGCAGATATAGAAGTACAGCTCTCCTTGGTGATAGTAGTGTAACAGAAGTAGTGTAACAGAAGGATGAGAAGGTCTGTGTCATCTCCAACCAGAACAGTTCTTTGTTTCACTGCTATCAGCAAGGAGAGCTGTACTTCATGTCAGAGCCCAAGTCATCATCTTCACAAAGTCGCAGATTTTTGAAAATAGGGCATGCAATAGATGTATTGGGTGATGATGTGAGCAGTAACATTTCATTCGCACATACTTGGTTGTGATACAACATCCAGAGTGTTTGGAGTTGGGAAAGGGGTATCTCTGCGTCTGGTTCAAAAAGTGACACATTCAGAGTACAGGCCAGCATTTTTCTGAAACAATCTGCTACTAAAGAGGAAATTGCTGCTGCAGGGGAAAAGGCAATGTTACAGATCTACAAAGGCAAAGAAGCCACCTCTCTCAATGAGCTCAGAGTGACACGGTTTTATACTAAGGTGACTGACAGTAAAATGGCCATCCACCCTCGCAACTTGCCAACAACATCTGCATCTGCTAAGTTTCATAGCTTCGGGGTGTACTACCAAGTTCAGGAATGGATGGGCAACTTGCTGTCACCAGAGGATTGGGGTTGGAGGATACAAGACTCCTGCCTCATTCCTATCACTACTGACCAGGACCCTGCACCTCAATCTCTGTTTGAGCTTGTACGCTGCAAGTGCAAGTCTGGTTGCGGCACAATGCGCTGCAATTGCCGTCGCCAAGGCCTCGACTGCTCTCTGGCTTGCACAGAGTGCAGAGGCATATGTGCAAATATGTCAGCAAACAAGGATTGAACTTTTTTTCTTGTAAAATACCTATTTTGTTCATTAAAGTGCCTACTGGGCTTTCTCTTCTACATCTGTGTTCTGTTCTGTTTTTGGGTACATATTGTCTATTTACAGATTGCAATATCAATGACTTGTCTGTTAATATTGGTTTCCACTGAAAAATGCATGCGTTTTCACTATAGTCTTTAAAGGGTGTTTTCTCAAAATAAGTTTCCTGAAACCGTGGAGGTGAAATATCCACTTATACATAGCCACAGTCCCTTCTCTAATGTTGTCTTATGTGTCCAGAATGAAACAATACATTTTTAATCTGGCTTCATCCAATTTTCAGATTGTGTATTTTGTTATGCAGATTATAGTAAATTTTATGAATAAATGCATAATTTGCATATATTAACATAAAATCTCAAAATCTTGTAATACATTTTTTCTTTGTTATGATGTCACTAATCAACTTGAGAAGTTTCATAGTGCTAGCTATTAATTACATTTTTTCCCCTATTCTACTCAATTAACTTAGAGTGTTGAACACAACTTTGCCCTTTAACCTTGAAAATATGTATGTTCCACTCCATCTACAGCTTAAGACTTTTAGTATATGATTCAGGGGGGTGTTAGCACCAATAAAAACTATGAACCGTTTCTGTTGCAAATTTTTTCTCTTTTGGGGCTAGATTGACTGGCCTACATGGAGGAGGGTATTTTACAACTGGATTCAATGTGAATTTAGATATGGGCTCCAAAAGAGGGAGTTTTGAGCATAAAAGTGAGTGTAAAGAATAACGAAGACAAGATGAGTTTTCCATTCGTAACCACTCAGGGTTAGAGGCACCAGACGGAGAATCTTTCTAACAGCATGGACCTAATGTTGGCTGATCTAAGTATTTTGGACTTAATGTTGATTGATCTGAGTATTTGGGACCTTATGTTGACTGATCTGAGTATTTTGGACCTAATGTTGGCTGATCTGAGTATTTTGGACCTAATGTTGGCTGATCTGAGTATTTTGGACCTACTGTTGGCTTATCTGAGTATTTTGGACCTTATGTTGACTGATCTAAGTATTTTGGACCGAATGTTGACTGATCTGAGTATTTTGGACCTTATGTTGACTGATCTGAGTATTTTGGACCTTATGTTGACTGATCTGAGTATTTTGAACAACCTTTGACATTAAAACATTATTAAAGTAGCCACTGTATGTCGAATATCACTACAGATCCTTTTCAATATCAATAAATCAAACCATTTTATTTGCAGCATAGTTCCAACACTAACAAATCATATATAGGAAAAAACATACAGCAAGCAAGCAAAATACTTCAAGTGAGACATTATCAAAGTAATATTAACTAATGTATCTGTTACTCTTTTACTTTATTACTATTTTTTTTAAATGTATTTATTTTTTTTGTACATAATCCTGATATGTATGTGATGCATGTAATACAAGTAACTACATACAAGCTTAATCAATACTAGATTGTCGAATGGTACAGTAATATTGTTGCAGGGATGGGGCTCTGTTTGAGCGAGGGGGGGGGGGTGATGTTTATGTTTATATTGGAGCAAATATACTTGGAGCAAAAAAAAAAAACTCTGATCACTAAAAAGAAAATAATATAATAAACAAAGACATTGGAGTATAAATGACGCAATGCTACACTATCCTGGAAGATAGATGTCCAGCCTCTTGGGGTGAAACTGGACATGAAGGAGGGATTATAATGAGATCCACTGAGAAAACAATAAAGTGAGCAAACCATCTCACAATTACATTTAGACTGCTGCAAAAGCTCAGTGCTCAATAACAGCTGCAGCCTTCCAATTTTAGTTGCATTTTATTTTACTCAGCACATAGAAGATACCTCAATTGCACTCGAGCGTTGACTTCAGATGGACACCCACTATAATATGACATATGTTGTACTTGGGGGGCATGTACAGCTTTCAAAATATAGATATTTATATTTCTCAATTACCCTCCTGCTCTTCATTCTTATCATATGCAGTAATACAATGGTTTTATATGTCATCTATGTACATGAAAGCCTTCACAAACCCATGTACATTTTTGTTGCTGCTCTGCTGATGAACGCCCTGTTTGGAAGCTTGACTGTCTATCCAAAACTTCTTGTGGATCTGCTGTCGGCCACGCAAACTATATCCCGCCCTGCCTGTAGGTTACAGAGTTTTTTAATATATGTGTATGCTAGTTGTGAATTTACACTGTTGTCAGCAATGGCTTTTGATAGATATGTATCCATATGCAGACCTCTTCAATACCACTCCATTGTCAGGACACAAACTGTTAAATTAATTTTGGTTTTGGCCTTTTGTTTGCCTTGCTGTAAAATAGGAGTTGCCATTATCTTGTCGACTAATATAGGACTATGCAAGTTTGTGTTAACAAGAATTACTTGTGATAACTATTCACTGGTCAAAGCAAGTTGTAAGGACTCGACCATAAACAATGCATATGGGCTTTGTGTAATGATATTTTCTACAGTTCCACATCTAATATTCATTGTGTTTTCTTACACAAGAATATTGATCATTTGTCTGAGGAGCTCCAAGGACTTCAGGAGAGGTGCTCTTCACACGTGTCTCCCCCACCTTGCTATTGTTCTGAACTTCACCATAATCATTATGTTTGAAATCATTCAAAATCGAATTCCTTCTGGCATACCGCACATTGTTCGTCTGATAGTCTCTCTCCTGTATGTTGTGATTCCTCCTCTCTTCAATCCTCTCATGTATGGATTTAAAATGCAAGAAATTTCTCAACATCTTGTAGCACTATTCAAGCTGAAGTAACAGTGTTTGTCAAACAATGAGCTACTAGACAGTGGACTACAAAATATATACTTTCACCCGATAAAACAAAAATACTGTCAGATATCTCAACGTCTCCAGGCTGAAATATAAATACATTTGTGAGACAAATTACCTGACAATGGACTAATAAATATTGACTTTTATCCGCAAAAAGAACATATCTTCGTTAGATATACAAGTGTTTAACTTGTCTCACCTAACATGTTTATATGGAATGTGGAACATTGCTTTGAGTATTTTTTATATTTCATCATCATTATTTTTGCTCAGTAATCAGTTGGACATGCCATACCATACATAGAAGTATAGTAAAATGAACAAAGCAATCTCGGTCTTCCTACAAAGCAACATAGTGAGGGAAATGCTTTGTCATAATATCTGTTTGTGTTGACTGTATGCCTACCGCTATGAGAATAGAGATTAGATTTTGGAATGTTCGGAGATCATGGGACAAATGTAGGGAGGGGGGTAAACAGAAAGCAGGGATGTTTTTGGGGTTGTTATTTAAGTCTTAAATCTTAGATTAAATCTTGCTCTATTCTGCCATTTTTTCCCCTTTTACAACTCTGAAATCTTACCTACATCACCTTTAAGGATTGAAATGTATTTATTATTGGTCATGAAAACAGATTGTGACTAACTGTGTTCCTTATTATAGGTTAGATATTGTATTATACGTACATTTAAATATACATACTTATTTTATTAATTATTTTATTTGGCTGTTAAACTGTCACTCAACATAATAACTGTACACTGTTACAAGTATATGTAAATAGAAGTGGATTTAAATACTGAAGTTATGTGTTGTAAAATCTGTTATGCGTTTGCTGTTTGTCCCTTTTATAGAGAATTATAGTTGCTAAAATGAACAAAGCCACCTCTGTCTTCTTAGCCAGCGATATGACAGGTATGCCAAATCCACATATCTCTCACATCATCTGATCTGCAATCGACAATCAAGACAACTTCCGCAGAAATGCTCCTCGGCACCCAAAGAAAACTGTAACTTGTTTTTGGGTTGTTTATTTTCAGTGTTGCTCTCTTGTGCTGTTTTCTGTGCCCTCTCTTTGCAAATCTTACCTGTCAAATCTTACCTGCAGTCCCTTTAAAGACGTGGCTTGACTTATCTAATGAGTGGTCATTTTTAGAGATCAGATATGGTAATATACATTAAAATATACATTGCATTTACGCTTATATGTAGGGCATTTAGCAGACATTTTTGTCCAACGCGACTTACAATAAGTACTGTACATTTGTCAGAATACACATAAGAAAATGTTGTATAATTTTGGCAATATATATTTCTTTTTTAAATAAGGCTGTGTATGGCAGTGTATGGAAATGCAAGTGTATTTGAATACCGTAGTTATATTTGTTAAATAAATACTGTTGTCGTAAAATCTGTTCTGTGCTGTCACCATAGGTTAGATTTACTACCAACATAAAAAACTAAAATAGTGTTTTATATGGATTGCTTTTTAAAAAAAAAATATATATATATTATCACTATATAAATAAGTCCATCTATTTTATACTTTGGCTCAGAAAGATTAGTCTGATGTTAAAAAAAGAGTATGCGTCATAGCTCAATTAAATCAAATGTTAAAGCTAGAGTAGGCAATTTAAAAAACCTGCCAGAGTAATGTTTATGATTATGACACCTTCATAATGTCATGATTATGAAAGTGTCCAGCTGTCGGACTGTAAAGAGAATTTCAACAAATATGACAAAAATGTGCTTCTAAAAAATATGGCCAAACCTGGCTATGTTAGTGATAATACGTTTTTTAAAAATACAATAATTAAAAGTTAATTTTACACAGCCATGCACTATACACAGCGTTTGCACCATGTTTACGGTTTTGTCTTCTAACAAATTCAGACAGGACAGACAGACAGAAATACTTTCCAGGCAGGCTTATAGGGCAGTCTTTTGCACAGCACAGGGTCATTATCAAGGCTCTTACCTGACACAGAAAAGCATGTTGTCTTGAGTGTTGCAGAGGAAGGCAGCGCTAAGGGCCTCCGTGAGCGAGACTGGCTGGAGCGCCGCACAGGGCATCACCTGCCCCAGAGGACTATGGGTACTGGAGGCCTGGAGGTGGACTACAAGAGCAGCCAGACCCAGTACATGGGAAGAGGCCAACGATGGCCCCTTAGGACAGGTAAGGGGGGAAAGAAAAATACAAGAAAAATTAGAAACAATTAGCTGGAACTGAGAAATGTAGTGCAGATGTGTATGAATGGAGAGCTGGTGCTACATGCTACCTGGTTATGAAACAGGTCCCAGAGTCTGTGCATCAGGACAGAGACGAGCTCTGTGTGACCGAGCATGACATTGACATATTGGACTGCCCACTGACTTTGTCTGGGGAGATGCACAGGAGACATGGTGAGCCATGCCACATGGATAGTCACAAAAAAGGTACATTAACACAAAATAGACAATGGAGTCTCCCAGATTTTTTAATAGGAGTTGCATGGCAACTTGAAAGGATATTATAGAGATTTTCTACAGAGGGCCTCAGTACAATACAAACTCAGTCCAATATGCAACAGCCCCGTATCTTATCATACAAGGGGCCTGTCAGATGTTTCGATAAATGTGGTGCACGGAGTGGACAATAATACAATCACTGTGTGCACGTATTGCCTGGGGTCTGCGTGGGTCGGCTCCTACTTACTTATTGGGTGGACTAGATGCGTCTAGAAGACACTGGCAGAAGGTTCTTAGGATCCTGTCAACCACCTGGGGATCACGTTGGAGACATCATGAGAGAGCACCCACACCCGCGACCAGCCCAGACCAGACCAGACCAGAACCTTGTACTAAGCCGCGTGCACACATACTTTGACGTGCAGCTCGCCCGTCAGAGGCTCGTCTATGTGAAGCTGAATGACCCGCGGTTCCTCCGTGTCACTGGCCCGAGGTGGGAAGATCACGCCCAGGGTGTGAGAGATCCTGGACAGCTGTGCAGAGCGCTCTGCGGGTGGGTGGGTGGGGGGGGGGACGACCAGCGGAAGAGGGTGACAAGAGGTCAGGGTGAGTCCACGTACGGACAACATTACATCGAGTCCATTTCTAACCGATAGTTTTATCCAAAGTGAGGACGAGAAGAATTGTGTCGTACAATCAAGTAGTTAACTTTCTAGAAACAACGTGCAAAGTAGTGGTAACAATCGCTATAAGAAATACAGTTGTTGAATAGCTGCAGGTGACGCCATGTCTTTTTGGTGGCCACCTCCTTTTACCTCCATCTTCTCCCGCCATGACCAGCTGCCTCAGGTCTTTCAGCTGAACGTCAAGCACCTCCAGAGGATCACCATCATCGTTCTCCGTGCACGATGTCCCTTTCTCTGGGCACACAAAGATAAGATAAGATATTCCTTTATTAATCCCCCTTAGGAGAAATTCACATTGACCAGCAGTACAGTGGGATAAAGGAGTGCAATAAAAAACCAGAGTATAAACAATAAATAGATTTACCTAAATTGAGATAAAACCATATGAGAGCTATATGAAAGCACATTAGACAGAGGTCCCTTACACACAAATAGATCCCTTACACACATTGATCAAGCGATGTTTAACATTGATCATTGTACAGCAATGATACATACAGTGGCCACTGTAATAATGTTTTAACGTCAAAAGATGTTCAAAATACTCCGATCACTCAAAATAAACAGATATTAAACAAAGACATTAGAGTATAAATGACGCAATGCTACACTATCCTGGAAGATAGATGTCCAGCCTCTTGGGGTGAAACTGGACATGAAGGAGGGATTATAATGAGATCCACTGAGAAAACAATAAAGTGAGCAAACCATCCCACAATTACATTTAGACTGCTGCAAAAGCTCAGTGCTCAATAACAGCTGCAGCCGTCCAAGATTAGTTGCATTTTATTTTACTCAGCACATACCTTAATTGCACTAAAGCATTGACTTCAGATGGACGCCCACTATAATATGACATATATTGTACTTGGGGGGCATGTACAGCTTTCAAAATATAGATATTTATATTTCTCAATTACTCTCCTGCTCTTCATTCTCATCATATGCAGTAATACCATAGTTTTATATGTCATCTATGTACATGAAAGCCTTCACAAACCCATGTACATTTTTGTTGCTGCTCTGCTGATGAACGCCCTGTTTGGAAGCTTGACTGTCTATCCGAAACTTCTTGTGGATCTGCTGTCGGCCACGCAAACTATATCCCCCCCTGCCTGCAGGTTACAGACTTTTTTAATATATATGTATGCTGGTTGTGAATTCACACTGTTGTCAGCGATGGCTTTTGATAGGTATGTATCCATATGCAGACCTCTTCAATACCACTCCCTTGTCAGGACACAAATTGTTAAACTAATTTTGGTTTTGGCCTTTTGTTTGCCTTGTTGTAAAATAGGAATTGGCATCATCTTGGCTGCTAATTTAGGACTATGCAAGTTTGTGTTAATGAGAATTACTTGTGAAAACTATTCACTGGTCAAAGCAGGTTGTAAGACCTCGACCATAAACAATGCATATGGGCTTTGTGTAATGATATTTTGTATAGTTCCACATCTGATATTTATTGTGTTTTCTTACACAAGAATATTGATCATTTGTCTGAGGAGCTCCAAGGACTTCAGGAGAGGTGCTCTTCGCACGTGTCTCCCCCACCTTGCTATTTTTCTGAACTTCACCATAATCATTATGTTTGAAATCATTCAAACTCGAATTCCTTCTGGCATACCGCACATTGTTCGTCTGATAGTCTCTCTCCTGTATGTTGTGATTCCTCCTCTCTTCAATCCTCTCATGTATGGACTTAAAATGCAAGAAATATCTCAACATCTTGTAGCACTATTCAAGCTGAAATAACAGTGTTCGTCAAACAATGAACTACTAGACAGTGGACTAAAAAATATATACTTTCAACCGATAAAACAAAAATACTGTCAGATATCTCAACGTCTTGTAGCACTATTGAGGCTGAAATATAAATACATTTGTGAGAAAAATTACTGACAATGGACAAATAAATACTGACTTTTATCTGCAAAAAGAACATATCTTCGTTAGATATACAAGTGTTTAACTTATATCTCACCTCACCTCTCTACCCCTAACATGTTTATATGGAATATGGAAAATTGCTTTGAGTATTTTTTTATATTTCATTATCATTATTTTTGCTCACTTAAAAGGGCTGTATGTAAGCTGTAAGAGCTACAATCTAAGAGTAATCAGTTGGAAATGCCATAGCCATCTCTCAGACATAACCATTCATAGAGACGTATAGTAAAATTAACATAGCCATCTCGGTCTTCCTACAAAGCAACATAGTGAGGGAAATGCTTTGTCATAATATCTGTTTGTGGTGACTGTATGCCTACCGCTATGAGCCTAGAGATTAAACTTTAGACCCCTCCCAAGTCATCCTGATGGGGGAATGTTCAGAGATCATGGGACAAATGTAGGGAGGGGGGAAACAGAAAAAAAGGATGTTTTGGGGTTTTTGTTATTTAAGTCATAAGTCTTAGATTAAGTCTTGCTCTGTTCTGCCATTTTCTGCTCTCTTTTACAACCCTGAAATCTTACCTATATCCCCTTCAAGGATTGAAATATATTTATTATCATCATGAAAACAGTTTGTGACTAATCTGTGTTCCTTATTACAGGTTAGATATAGTAATATACGTACATTCAAATATACATACTTATTTTTATCAATTTATTTTATTTGGCTGTTAAACTGTCACTCAACATAATAACTGTACACTGTTACAAGTGTATGTAAATATAAGGGGATTTAAATACTGAAGTTATGTGTTTTAAAATCTGTTATGCGTTTGCTGTTTGTCCCTTTTATAGAGAATTATAGTTGCTAAAATGAACAAAGCCACTTCTGTCTTCTTAGCCAGCGATATGACAGGTATGCCATATCCACATATCTCTCACATCATCTGATCTGCAATCGACAATCAAGACAACTTCCTCAGAAATGCTTCTGGGCACCCAAAGAAACCTGTAACTTGATTTTTCGGTTGTTTATTTTCAGTGTTCCTCTTTTGTGCCGTTTTCTTTGCCCTCTCTTTGCAACTGTTAAATCTTACCTACAGTCTCTTTAAAGACATGTCTTGACTTATCTAATAAGTGGTCCTTTTTAGAGATCAGATATGGCGATATACATTCAAATATAGATTGCATTTACGTTTACATTTAGGGCATTTAGCAGACGCTTTTGTCCAACGTGACTTACAATAGGTACATTTGTAAGAAATAAGTACATTTGTCAGAATACGTATTAGAATTTTTTTAACAATTTTAGCCATAGATTTTTCTTTTTATAAGGCTTTGTATGGCAGTGTATGGAAATACAAGTGTATCTGAATACTGTAGTTATATTTGTTAAATAAATACTGATGTCGTAAAATCTGTTCTGTGTTGTCACCTTAGGTTAGATTTACTACCAACATAAAAAAATAAAATTGGGTTTTATATAGATTGCTTACTTTTTTATATTATCACTATATAAATAAGTCCATCTATTTTTTTTTTTAAAACAAAATCAGTGGTAATGACATATCTACAGGTGAATTGGTGAATAAACTATAACAAGCTAAACAAAGACGAACAAATTGACTCGTAAAAAAAGTAATATATATCCTCTTATGTTTGTTGTTGTAATAATGTGTAGTATTGGACTATGTATATAAAATATACTAAGTACTAGCAGTAGTAGTAGTAGTAGTAGTAGTAGTAGTAGTAGTAGTATGCACAGCATACAGGAGATAAGACAAGATACCCACTGCTCTGCTGTCTATGCCGCTGACATGCGTCCATGTAAGCAGAGTACTGGCTGGCTGGGATCTTCTCTGTTGTGAAGACATTGATCACTGTACAGCAATGATACATACAGTGGCTACTTTAATAATGTTTTAACGTCAAAAGTTGTTCAAAATACTCCGATCACTCAAAATAAACAGATATTAAACAAAGACATTAGAGTATAAATGACGCAATGCTACACTATCCTGGAAGATAGATGTCCAGCCTCTTGGGGTGAAACTGGACATGAAGGAGGGGTTATAATGAGATCCACTGAGAAAACAATAAAGTGAGCAAACCATCTCACAATTACATTTAGATTGTTGCAAAAGCTCAGTGCTCAATAACAGCTGCAGCCTTCCAAGTTTAGTTGCTTTTTTTTTTTACTCAGCACATAGAAGATAACTTAATTGCACTCAAGCATTGACTTCAGATGGACATCCACTATAATATGACATATATTGTACTTGGGGGGCATGTACAGCTTTCAAAATATAGATATTTATATTTCTCAATTACTCTCCTGCTCTTCATTCTCATCATATGCAGTAATACCATGGTTTTATATGTCATCTATGTACATGAAAACCTTCACAAACCCATGTACATTTTTGTTGCTGCTCTGCTGATGAACGCCCTGTTTGGAAGCTTGACTGTCTATCCAAAACTTCTTGTGGATCTGCTGTCGGCCACGCAAACTATATCCCCCCCTGCCTGCAGGTTACAGACTTTTTTAATATATGTGTATGCTGGTTGTGAATTCACACTGTTGTCAGCGATGGCTTTTGATAGGTATGTATCCATATGCAGACCTCTTCAATACCACTCCATTGTCAGGACACAAATTGTCAAACTAATTTTGGTTTTGGCCTTTTGTTTGCCTTGCTGTAAAATAGGAATTGGCATTATCTTCACGACTAATTTAGGACTATGCAAGTTTGTGTTAATGAGAATTACTTGTGAAAACTATTCACTGGTCAAAGCAAGTTGTAAGGACTCGACCATAATCAATGCATATGGGCTTTGTGTAATGATATTTTGTATAGTTCCACATCTAATATTTATTGTGTTTTCTTACACAAGAATATTGATCATTTGCCTGAGGAGCTCCAAGGACTTCAGGAGAGGTGCTCTTCGCACGTGTCTCCCCCACCTTGCTATTGTTCTGAACTTCACCATAATCATTATGTTTGAAATCATTCAAGCTCGAATTCCTTCTGGCATACCGCACATTGTTCGTCTGATAGTCTCTCTCCTGTATGTTGTGATTCCTCCTCTCTTCAATCCTCTCATGTATGGACTTAAAATGCAAGAAATATCTCAACATCTTGTAGCACTATTCAAGCTGAAATAACATTGTTTGTCAAACAATGAGCTACTAGACAGTGGACTACAAAATATATACTTTCACCCGATAAAACAAAAATACTGTCAGATATCTCAACGTCTTGTAGCACTATTCAGGCTGAAATATAAATATATTTGTGAGACAAATTACCTGACAATGGACTCATTATTTTGGCTCACTTAAAAGGGCTGTATGTAAACTGTAAGAGCTACAATTTAAGAGTAATCAGTTGGATATGCTATAGCCATCTCTCAGACATAACCATTCATAGAGACGTATAGTAAAATTAACAAAGCCATCTCGGTCTTCCTACAAAGCAACATAGTGAGGGAAATGCTTTGTCATAATATCTGTTTGTGTTGACTGTATGCCTACCGCTATGAGCCTAGAGATTAAACTTTAGACCCCTCCCAAGTCATCCTGATGGGGGAATGTTCAGACATCATGGGACAAATGTAGGGAGGGGGGAAACAGAAAAAAGGGATGTTTTTGGGTTATTGTTATTTAGATTAAGTCTTGATGTTCTGCCATTTTCTGCTGTCTTTTACAACTCTGAAATCTTACCTATATCCCCTTCAAGGATTGAAATATATTTATTATCATCATGAAAACACATTGTGACTAATCTGTGTTCCTTATTACAGGTTAGATATAGTAATATACGTACATTCAAATATACATACTTATTTTATCAATTTATTTTATTTGGCTGTTAAACTGTCACTCAACATAATAACTGTACACTATTACAAGTGTATGTAAATAAAGGTGGATTCAAATACTGAAGTTATGTGTTTTAAAATCTGTTATGCGTTTGCTGTTTGTCCCTTTTATAGAGAATTATAGTTGCTAAAATGAACAAAGCCACTTCTGTCTTCTTAGCCAGCGATATGACAGGTATGCCAAATCCACATATCTCTCACATCCTCTGATCTGCAATCGACAATCAAGACAACTTCCTCAGAAATGCTCCTCGGCACCCAAAGAAACCTGTAACTTGATCTTTGGGTTGTTTATTTTCAGTGGTGCTCTCTTTTGCCGTTTTCTTTGCCCTCTCTTTGCAACTGTTAAATCTTACCTACAGTCTCTTTAAATACATGTCTTGACTTATCTAATAAGTGGTCCTTTTTAGAGATCAGATATGGCGCTACACATTCAAACATAGATTGCATTTACATTTACATTTAGGGTATTTAGCAGACGCTTTTGTCCAACGTGACTTACAATAGGTACATTTGTCAGAAATAAGTACATTTGTCAGAATACGTATTAGAATTTTTTAAACAACTTTAGCCATAGATTTTTCTTTTTATAAGGCTGTGTATGGCAGTGTATGGAAATACAAGTGTACCTGAATACTGTAGTTATATTTGTTAAATAAATACTGATGTCGTAAAATCTGTTCTGTGTTGTCACCTTAGGTTAGATTTACTACCAACATAAAAAAATAAAATTGGGTTTTATATAGATTGCTTACTTTTTTATATTATCACTATATAAATAAGTCCATCTTTTTTTTTTTTTTTACAAAATCAGTGGTAATGACAGATATCTACAGGTGAATTGGTGAATAAACTATAACAAGCTAAACAAAGATGAACAAATTGACTCGTAAAAAAGTAATATATATCCTCTTATGTTTGTTGTTGTAATAATGTGTAGTTTTGGACTATGTATATAATATATACTAAGTACTAGCAGTAGTAGTAGTAGTAGTAGTATGCACAGCATACAGGAGATAAGACAAGATACCCACTGCTCTGCTGTCTATGCCGCTGACATGCGTCCATGTAAGCAGAGTACTGGCTGGCTGGGATCTTCTCTATTGTGAAGACATTGATCACTGTACAGCAATGATACATACAGTTGCTACTTTAATAATGTTTTAACGTCAAAAGTTGTTCAAAATACTCCGATCACTCAAAATAAACAGATATTAAACAAAGACATTAGAGTATAAATGACGCAATGCTACACTATCCTGGAAGATAGATGTCCAGCCTCTTGGGGTGAAACTGGACATGAAGGAGGGGTTATAATGAGATCCACTGAGAAAACAATAAAGTGAGCAAACCATCTCACAATTACATTTAGATTGTTGCAAAAGCTCAGTGCTCAATAACAGCTGCAGCCTTCCAAGTTTAGTTGCTTTTTTTTTTTACTCAGCACATAGAAGATAACTTAATTGCACTCAAGCATTGACTTCAGATGGACATCCACTATAATATGACATATATTGTACTTGGGGGGCATGTACAGCTTTCAAAATATAGATATTTATATTTCTCAATTACTCTCCTGCTCTTCATTCTCATCATATGCAGTAATACCATGGTTTTATATGTCATCTATGTACATGAAAACCTTCACAAACCCATGTACATTTTTGTTGCTGCTCTGCTGATGAACGCCCTGTTTGGAAGCTTGACTGTCTATCCAAAACTTCTTGTGGATCTGCTGTCGGCCACGCAAACTATATCCCCCCCTGCCTGCAGGTTACAGACTTTTTTAATATATGTGTATGCTGGTTGTGAATTCACACTGTTGTCAGCGATGGCTTTTGATAGGTATGTATCCATATGCAGACCTCTTCAATACCACTCCATTGTCAGGACACAAATTGTCAAACTAATTTTGGTTTTGGCCTTTTGTTTGCCTTGCTGTAAAATAGGAATTGGCATTATCTTCACGACTAATTTAGGACTATGCAAGTTTGTGTTAATGAGAATTACTTGTGAAAACTATTCACTGGTCAAAGCAAGTTGTAAGGACTCGACCATAATCAATGCATATGGGCTTTGTGTAATGATATTTTGTATAGTTCCACATCTAATATTTATTGTGTTTTCTTACACAAGAATATTGATCATTTGCCTGAGGAGCTCCAAGGACTTCAGGAGAGGTGCTCTTCGCACGTGTCTCCCCCACCTTGCTATTGTTCTGAACTTCACCATAATCATTATGTTTGAAATCATTCAAGCTCGAATTCCTTCTGGCATACCGCACATTGTTCGTCTGATAGTCTCTCTCCTGTATGTTGTGATTCCTCCTCTCTTCAATCCTCTCATGTATGGACTTAAAATGCAAGAAATATCTCAACATCTTGTAGCACTATTCAAGCTGAAATAACATTGTTTGTCAAACAATGAGCTACTAGACAGTGGACTACAAAATATATACTTTCACCCGATAAAACAAAAATACTGTCAGATATCTCAACGTCTTGTAGCACTATTCAGGCTGAAATATAAATATATTTGTGAGACAAATTACCTGACAATGGACTCATTATTTTGGCTCACTTAAAAGGGCTGTATGTAAACTGTAAGAGCTACAATTTAAGAGTAATCAGTTGGATATGCTATAGCCATCTCTCAGACATAACCATTCATAGAGACGTATAGTAAAATTAACAAAGCCATCTCGGTCTTCCTACAAAGCAACATAGTGAGGGAAATGCTTTGTCATAATATCTGTTTGTGTTGACTGTATGCCTACCGCTATGAGCCTAGAGATTAAACTTTAGACCCCTCCCAAGTCATCCTGATGGGGGAATGTTCAGAGTTCATGGGACAAATGTAGGGAGGGGGGAAACAGAAAAAAGGGATGTTTTTGGGTTATTGTTATTTAGATTAAGTCTTGATGTTCTGCCATTTTCTGCTGTCTTTTACAACTCTGAAATCTTACCTATATCCCCTTCAAGGATTGAAATATATTTATTATCATCATGAAAACACATTGTGACTAATCTGTGTTCCTTATTACAGGTTAGATATAGTAATATACGTACATTAAAATATACATACTTATTTTATCAATTTATTTTATTTGGCTGTTAAACTGTCACTCAACATAATAACTGTACACTGTTACAAGTGTATGTAAATAGAGGTGGATTCAAATACTGAAGTTATGTGTTTTAAAATCTGTTATGCGTTTGCTGTTTGTCCCTTTTATAGAGAATTATAGTTGCTAAAATGAACAAAGCCACTTCTGTCTTCTTAGCCAGCGATATGACAGGTATGCCAAATCCACATATCTCTCACATCCTCTGATCTGCAATCGACAATCAAGACAACTTCCTCAGAAATGCTCCTCGGCACCCAAAGAAACCTGTAACTTGATCTTTGGGTTGTTTATTTTCAGTGGTGCTCTCTTTTGCCGTTTTCTTTGCCCTCTCTTTGCAACTGTTAAATCTTACCTACAGTCTCTTTAAATACATGTCTTGACTTATCTAATAAGTGGTCCTTTTTAGAGATCAGATATGGCGCTATACATTCAAACATAGATTGCATTTACATTTACATTTAGGGTATTTAGCAGACGCTTTTGTCCAACGTGACTTACAATAGGTACATTTGTCAGAAATAAGTACATTTGTCAGAATACGTATTAGAATTTTTTAAACAACTTTAGCCATAGATTTTTCTTTTTATAAGGCTGTGTATGGCAGTGTATGGAAATACAAGTGTACCTGAATACTGTAGTTATATTTGTTAAATAAATACTGATGTCGTAAAATCTGTTCTGTGTTGTCACCTTAGGTTAGATTTACTACCAACATAAAAAAATAAAATTGGGTTTTATATAGATTGCTTACTTTTTTATATTATCACTATATAAATAAGTCCATCTTTTTTTTTTTTAAACAAAATCAGTGGTAATGACAGATATCTACAGGTGAATTGGTGAATAAACTATAACAAGCTAAACAAAGATGAACAAATTGACTCGTAAAAAAGTAATATATATCCTCTTATGTTTGTTGTTGTAATAATGTGTAGTATTGGACTATGTATATAATATATACTAAGTACTAGCAGTAGTAGTAGTAGTAGTAGTAGTAGTAGTAGTATGCACAGCATACAGGAGATAAGACAAGATACCCACTGCTCTGCTGTCTATGCCGCTGACATGCGTCCATGTAAGCAGAGTACTGGCTGGCTGGGATCTTCTCTATTGTGAAGACATTGATCAAGTGATGTTTAACATTGATCACTGTACAGCAATGATACATACAGTTGCTACTTTAATAATGTTTTAACGTCAAAAGTTGTTCAAAATACTCAGATCACTCAAAATAAACAGATATTAAACAAAGACGATTGAGTATAAATGACGCAATGCTACACTGTCCTGGAAATAGATGTCCAGCCTCTTGGGGTGAAACTGGACATGAAGGAGGGATTATAATGAGATCCACTGAGAAAACAATAAAGTGAGCAAACCATCTCACAATTACATTTAGACTTCTGCAAAAGCTCAGTGCTCAATAACAGCTGCAGCCGTCCAAGTTTAGTTGCTTTTTTTTTTTACTCAGCACATAGAAGATAACTTAATTGCACTCAAGCATTGACTTCAGATGGACACCCACTATAATATGACATATATTGTACTTGGGGGGCATGTACAGCTTTCAAAATATAGATATTTATATTTCTCAATTACTCTCCTGCTCTTCATTCTCATCATATGCAGTAATACCATGGTTTTATATGTCATCTATGTACATGAAAGCCTTCACAAACCCATGTACATTTTTGTTGCTGCTCTGCTGATGAACGCCCTGTTTGGAAGCTTGACTGTCTATCCAAAACTTCTTGTGGATCTGCTGTCGGCCACGCAAACTATATCCCGCCCTGCCTGCAGGTTACAGAGTTTTTTAATATATATGTATGCTGGTTGTGAATTCACACTGTTGTCAGCGATGGCTTTTGATAGGTATGTATCCATATGCAGACCTCTTGTATACCACTCCCTTGTCAGGACACAAATTGTTAAACTAATTTTGGTTTTGGCCTTTTGTTTGCCTTGTTGTAA
The DNA here is from genome assembly GCA_036785325.1 of Urophycis tenuis. Classification (NCBI taxonomy): domain Eukaryota; kingdom Metazoa; phylum Chordata; class Actinopteri; order Gadiformes; family Phycidae; genus Urophycis; species Urophycis tenuis. The sequence continues at coordinate 9,911,272 of JAXIVH010000013.1, forward strand.
AATAGGAATTGGCGTCATCTTGGCTGCTAATTTAGGACTATGCAAGTTTGTGTTAATGAGAATTACTTGTGAAAACTATTCACTGGTCAAAGCAGGTTGTAAGACCTCGACCATAAACAATGCATATGGGCTTTGTGTAATGATATTTTGTATAGTTCCACATCTGATATTTATTGTGTTTTCTTACACAAGAATATTGATCATTTGTCTGAGGAGCTCCAAGGACTTCAGGAGAGGTGCTCTTCGCACGTGTCTCCCCCACCTTGCTATTTTTCTGAACTTCACCATAATCATTATGTTTGAAATCATTCAACATCGAATTCCTTCTGGCATACCGCACATTGTTCGTCTGATAGTCTCTCTCCTGTATGTTGTGATTCCTCCTCTCTTCAATCCTCTCATGTATGGACTTAAAATGCAAGAAATATCTCAACATCTTGTAGCACTATTCAAGCTGAAATAACAGTGTTTGTCAAACAATGAGCTACTAGACAGTGGACTAAAAAATATATACTTTCAACCGATAAAACAAAAATACTGTCAGATATCTCAACGTCTTATAAATACATTTGTGAGACAAATTACCTGACAATGGACTAATAAATACAACCTTTTATCTGCAAAAAGAACATATCTTCATTAGATATAAAAGTGTTTAACTTATATCTCACCTAACATGTTTATATGGAATATGGAACATTGCTTTGAGTATTTTTTTATATTTCATTATCATTATTTTCTCACTTAAAAGGGCTGTATGTAAGCTGTAAGAGCTACAATCTAAGAGTAATCAGTTGGAAATGCCATAGCCATCTCTCAGACATAACCATTCATAGAGACGTATAGTAAAATTAACATAGCCATCTCGGTCTTCCTACAAAGCAACATAGTGAGGGAAATGCTTTGTCATAATATCTGTTTGTGTTGACTGTATGCCTACCGCTATGAGAATAGAGATTAAACTTTAGACCCCTCCCAAGTCAACCTGATGGGGGAATGTTCAGAGATCATGGGACAAATGTAGGGAGGGGGGAAACAGAAAAAAAGGATGTTTTGGGGTTTTTGTTATTTAAGTCATAAGTCTTAGATTAAGTCTTGCTCTGTTCTGCCATTTTCTGCTCTCTTTTACAACTCTGAAATCTTACCTATATCCCCTTCAAGGATTGAAATATATTTATTATCATCATGAAAACAGATTGTGACTAATCTGTGTTCCTTATTACAGGTTAGATATAGTAATATACGTACATTCAAATATACATACTTATTTTTATCAATTTATTTTATTTGGCTGTTAAACTGTCACTCAACATAATAACTGTACACTGTTACAAGTGTATGTAAATATAAGTGGATTTAAATACTGAAGTTATTTGTTGTAAAATCTGTTATGCGTTTGCTGTTTGTCCCTTTTATAGAGAATTATAGTTGCTAAAATTAACAAAGTCACCTCTGTCTTCTTAGCCAGCGATATGACAGGTATGCCAAATCCACATATCTCTCACATCATCTGATCTGCAATCGACAATCAAGACAACGTCCTCAGAAATGCTCCTCGGCACCCAAAGAAACCTGTAACTTGATCTTTGGGTTGTTTATTTTCAGTGTTGCTCTCTTTTGCCGTTTTTTTGCCCTCTCTTTGCAACTGTTAAATCTTATCTGCAGTCCCTTTAAATACATGTCTTGACTTATCTAATAAGTGGTCCTTTTTAGAGATCAGATATGGCGCTATACATTCAAATATAGATTACATTTACATTTAGGGTATTTAGCAGACGCTTTTGTCCAACGTGACTTACAATAGGTACATTTGTCAGAAAGAAGTAGATTTGTCAGAATACATATTAGAATTTTTATTTTTTTATTTTGGCCATAGATTTTTCATTAAATTTCTTTAAATAAGGCTGTGTATGGAAATGCAAGTGTATTTGAATACTGTAGTTATATTTGTTAAATAATATACTGATGTCGTAAAATCTGTTCTGTGTTGTCACCTTAGGTTAGATTTACTACCAACATTAAAAAATAAAATTGGGTTTTATATAGATCGCTTACTTTTTTATGTTATCGCTATATAAATAAGTCCATCTATTTATTTATTTTTAAACAAAATCTGTGGTAATGACAGCTATCTACAGGTGAATTGGCGAATAAACTAGAACAAGCAATACAAGGAGAACAAATTGAGTCGTAAAAAAGTGATATATTTCCTCTTATGTTTGTTGTTGTAATAATGTGTAGTATTGGACTATGTATACAATATATACTAAGTAGTAGTAGTAGTATGCACAGCATACAGGAGATAAGACAAGATACCCACTGCTCTGCTGTCTATGCCGCTGACATGCGTCCATGTAAGCAGAGTACTGGCTGGCTGGGATCTTCTCTGTTGTGAAGACATTGATCAAGCGATGTTTAACATTGATCACTGTACAGCAATGATACATACAGTGGCTACTTTAATAATGTTTTAAGTAGGGTTGCACCGAATCCAGTATTCGGGTTCGGATTCGGCCGAATATTGGGCTTTTTTGAGGGGTTCGGGTTCTGCCGAACCTTGGCATTTTTTTTCCACCAAACCCGAATCCTAGGCTTTCACTGCGCGCGCCACGCTGGTCGACGTAATTATCTGTTTACAAAAAAGTAGCGCGTTGGAATGCAGTGGCTATAGCCGCGAGAAAGTGAAAATGGAAGTAGTGAACAGAAAAAGTGTCGTTTGGCAGTTCTTTCAGATAAAAGAAGGCGATTCAAGTCGAGCTACATGTTCAATTTGCAATGCCGATTTGTCTCGTGGTGGCAAGGAACCTAAACAATACACAACATTCCCGTCGTTAAAGCATTTGCGTATGAAACATCCGAAAGAATACGAGTTGTGCACGAAGGAAAACTTCTCATCATTGCCTATGATCTAAACGAAAAAAAAAAACAGCCTATTATCCATGTTTATGGATTAAATGTTCAATAACATTCATTTCAGTTAAGTCACCAAACATATTCGGTTTGTTTTATTTGTTGTTTTTTTAAGAAAAACACTTTACTTTGCAGAAACTTGCCTATTTTTTCCCAGTGAAAATTCAATAAAATGAAAAATACACTGATGTTGATGTTGTTTACCTCATTAATGTGTTTAGTGTTAATGGAGTAGGATGGGAGTAGGATTCGGTATTCGGGTTTGGATTCGTCAGAATCTTAACCAGTGGATTCGGTATTTGGCAGAACCCTAAAAATCTGGATTCGGTGCATCCCTAGTTTTAACGTCAAAAGTTGTTCAAAATACTCTGATTACTCAAAATAAACAGATATTAAACAAAGGCATTAGAGTATAAATGACGCAATGCTACACTATCCTGGAAGATAGATGTCCAGCCTCTTGGGGTGAAACTGGACATGAAGGAGGGATTATAATGAGATCCACTGAGAAAACAATAAAGTGAGCAAACCATCTCACAATTACATTTAGACTGCTGCAAAAGCTCAGTGCTCAATAACAGCTGCAGCCGTCCAAGATTAGTTGCTTTTTTTTTTACTCACCACATAGAAGATACCTTAATTGCACTAAAGCATTGACTTTAGATGGACGCCCACTATAATATGACATATATTGTACTTGGGGGGCATGTACAGCTTTCAAAATATAGATATTTATATTTCTCAATTACTCTCCTGCTCTTCATTCTCATCATATGCAGTAATACCATAGTTTTATATGTCATCTATATACATGAAAGCCTTCACAAACCCATGTACATTTTTGTTGCTGCTCTGCTGATGAACGCCCTGTTTGGAAGCTTGACTGTCTATCCAAAACTTCTTGTGGATCTGCTGTCGGCCACGCAAACTATATCCCGCCCTGCCTGCAGGTTACAAAGTTTTTTAATATATATGTATGCTGGCTGTGAATTCACACTGTTGTCAGCAATGGCTTTTGATAGGTATGTATCCATATGCAGACCTCTTCAATATCACTCCATTGTCAGGACACAAATTGTCAAACTAATTTTGGTTTTGGCCTTTTGTTTGCCTTGCTGTAAAATAGGAATTGCCATTATCTTGTCAACTAATTTAGGACTATGCAAGTTTGTGTTAACGAGAATTACTTGTGATAACTATTCACTGGTCAAAGCAGGTTGTAAGGACTCAACCATAAGCAATGTATATGGGCTTTGTGCAACGATATTTTGTATAGTTCCACATCTAATATTTATTGTGTTTTCTTACACAAGAATATTGATCATTTGTCTGAGGAGCTCCAAGGACTTCAGGAGAGGTGCTCTTCGCACGTGTCTCCCCCACCTTGCTATTTTTCTGAACTTCACCATAATCATTATTTTTGAAATCATTCAAAATCGAATTCCTTCTGGCATACCGCACATTGTTCGTCTGATAGTCTCTCTCCTGTATGTTGTGATTCCTCCTCTCTTCAATCCTCTCATGTATGGACTTAAAATGCAAGAAATATCTCAACATCTTGTAGCACTATTCAAGCTGAAATAACAGTGTTTGTCAAACAATGAGCTACTAGACAGTGGACTACAAAATATATACTTTCACCCGATAAAACAAAAATACTGTCAGATATCTCAACGTCTTGTAGCACTATTGAGGCTGAAATATAAATACATTTGTGAGACAAATTACCTGACAATGGACTAATAAATATTGACTTTTATCCGCAAAAAGAACATATCTTCATTAGATATATAAGTGTTTACCTTATCTCACCTAACATGTTTATATGGAATGTGGAACATTGCTTCGAGTATTTTTTTATATTTCAACGTCATTATTTTTGCTCACTTAAAAGGGCTGTATGTAAGCTGTAAGAGCTACAATCTAAGAGTGATCAGTCGGAAATGCAATAGCCATCTCTCAGGCATAACCATTCATAGAGACGTATAGTCAAATTAACAAAGCCATCTCGGTCTTCCTACAAAGCAACATAGTGAGGGAAATGCTTTGTCATAATAACTGTTTGTGTTGACTGTATGCCTACCGCTATGAGAATAGAGATTAAACTTTAGACCCCTCCCAAGTCATCCTGATGGGGGAATGTTCAGAGATCATGGGACAAATGTAGGGAGGGGGGAAACAGAGAAAAGGGATGTTTTTGGGTTATTGTTATTTAAGTCATAAGTCTTAGATAAGTCTTGCTCTGTTCTGCCATTTTCTGCTCTCTTTTACAACTCTGAAATCTTACCTACATCACCTTTAAGGATTGAAATGTATTTATTATTGGTCATGAAAACAGATTGTGACTAATCTATGTTCCTTATTAAAGGTTAGATATGGTTATATACATTCAAATATACATACATATTCTATCAATTTATTTTATTTGACTGTTAAACTGTCACTCAACATAATAACTGTACACTGTTACAAGTGTATGTAAATAGAAGTGGATTTAAATACTGAAGTTATGTGTTTTAAAATCTGTTATGCGTTTGCTGTTTGTCCCTTTTATAGAGAATTATAGTTGCTAAAATGAACAAAGCCACCTCTGTCTTCTTAGCCAGCGATATGACAGGTATACCAAATCCACATATCTCTCACATCCTCTGATCTGCAATCGACAATCAAGACAACGTCCTCAGAAATGCTCCAGGGCACCCAAAGAAACCTGTAACTTGATTTTTGGGTTGTTTATTTTCAGTGTTCCTCTTTTGTGCCGTTTTCTTTGCCCTCTCTTTGCAACTGTTAAATCTTACCTACAGTCCCTTTAAAGACATGTCTTGACTTATCTAATAAGTGGTCCTTTTTAGAGATCAGATATGGCGATATACATTCAAATATACACTGCCTTTACGTTTACATTTAGGGCATTTAGCAGACGCTTTTGTCCAACGTGACTTACAATAGGTACATTTGTCAGAAATAAGTACATTTGTCAGAATACATATTAGAATTTTTTTTAAATAATTTTGGCCATAGATTTTTCTTTAAATAAGGCCATGTATGGCAGTATATGGAAATACAAGTGTATTTGAATACTGTAGTTATATTTGTTAAATAAATACTGATGTTGTAAAATCTGTTCTGTTTTGTCACCTTAGGTTAGATTTACTACCAGCATAAAAAAAATAAAATTGGGTTTTATATAGATTGCTTACTTTTTTATATTATCACTATATAAATAAGTCCATCTTAAAAAAAAAAAAAAAAAATCAGTGGTAATGACAGCTATCTACAGGTGAATTGGTGAATAAACTATAACAAGCAAAACAAAGATGAACAAATTGACTCGGAAACTATATTTCCTCTTATGTTTGTTGCTGTAGTAATGTGTAGTATTTGACTATGTATATAATATATACTAAATAGTAGTATTAGTAGTAGTAGTAGTAGTAGTAGTTCACACAGCATACAGGAGATAAGACAAGATACCCACTGTTCTGCTGTCTCTGCCGCTGACATGCGTCCACGTAAGCAGAGTACTGGATGGCTGGGATCTTCTCCGTTCTGAAGACATTGATTGAGCAATGTTTAACATTGATCACTGTACAGCAAGGCTGTCCAAAGGACCATCTGTGCTGACAGCATGATGTTGAATTTCAGTTGACTAAAATTTAAACAAAAAAAAGATGTAATAACGTCAAGTTTGGAAAAGTTAAGGAAAAATCAAACCTCTAAATAGTATGCAGGCAGACATTGTTAACATCGCCGCTCTATACTCAAATTCAAATCCAAACATTTACCCTGTCTTTTACTATGAAACTGTAACAAAACAGAAGCTGCATGTCGAACAGTAGTGGCCTACACTAGGAAACCACACCTTCGAGAGGACATCTTGGAACCATCGAGGTGCAAGGTCACGAAGGCCAACGTGAAGCCTCTGGGCGCATGCTTGGTGTTGGTTGGTGATGTTACACATGAGATCACGTTACCTGATCTTGCCAGGTTTCATTTGTTACTCACTTTTTCAGGGCTTCTATGAAACTCATCTTGAGGTCAGCCTTCAAGGGAAGCTGCAAACAGCCATGTACACAGAGTTACCATTCGGAAGACTCCAGCAGTACCATCAGAACAGTACCAAACTCTCCAAATTAAAACTGAAATGTAACTGACTTCTGGTTAATGTTACAATAACTATATTTTACCATTCTGTTCTCAAAACCCTCAGGGCATGTGTACTGAGGTACCGTGAAGAATGCATACACATCAGACATTCCATGGGTTCGGGGCAGACTAAAGAGGGCGTGTGTCTCACCACACGTGGAGTCAGCAGGGCTGGGAGGAACCGGTTCAGGAAATACGGCCTTCGGAAAATACTGTTCACAGAGATGGGAAAGAGGCCGTCTTTAACCCTCTCATTATCACTTCACATCTGCCATTGTGGGGGTCAGGTCACACTTTGACGGACGCCTGTACATACAGTAAGTGGCTGTGGTATTTTATCCATTGTATTTGTTATTTGACCGTTATATAGTCAGGGAAGCCCATTGAGACCAAGGTGCATGTTTTTCAATGGGGCCCTGAGTACTTAAAACAAGGTGGAAACAGCAATACATATTGAAATGAATCAATCAAGTACACTTGGATTGAGTGGATACAGGGACGGTTAGAGATGTTGCGATTGTGGCGGCGTTAAAATATACCTGGCCTCCATGACTGTGGCAGAGATTTTTCCTGTGGTCGTGAAAAGAGACAACGCCTTCTCCACGTCCTGCAGGGCTTGACACTGGTGTTGAGGCGCGCGCACACACACACACACACACACACACACACACACACACACACACACACACACACACACACACACACACACACACACACACACACACACACACACACACAAAACCCAGTATCACCCAAAGTCGCATTGCTTTGAGCTGTCACACAAGTGCATTATTTGAGCCCAACCACTAAGAGTCACTGTTACCTTCCCCGGCTCTCCAGCGGCCTCAGAAACATCTTGGTACAAACTCATGTCCTCCACTGACACCTGCAGAGAGACGGCCATCAGCAATCTGTCCTCCTCGCTATTCAGCCATCCGCCCAGACATCCAAACACCGCGGCATGTTTCCAGCTGCAAGGGGCTCACCTTGAGGTCGGCCAGCCTGGTCTTAGCCAGGGAGACGTACTCCTGCAGTAGACCGCGGTGCTTCACTGCCACGTAGGGGGGGTGCAGAACGTGAACCTGAGACAGGAAAGGACCGCAACACGCGAGGCGGCGGTCGCGTCGGTGTGCCGTGCGCCGACACACAGTTAGCGTCTAGGTCTCTTGTAGGTTCTGGCCACAGTCATGCAGGGTCGTACGGCTTACCTTGAGGTACTGTGGGGGGTCAAAGGGCACCAGGTCTGACAGGAACTTCAGCAGGAACACCAGAGATTTCTTGCTGCTCCCATGGTAACCGCTGTGTCCACCAAAAGACAGCTGATAGAAAGTGGAAAGATATATAGAATGAGACGTGAATATGTATTTACCATTTATCAATTTGCTAATTAACTGGTAAACAGATATCTTATTGGTATCAGTCTATGTATTTGTCCAAATTGTCTTCAGTATTTTTGAAATAATCAGCATAAAAGGTTGGAAAGGTTGTGACATTTTATCCCGAGGAAAAGTACATTAAAGTCCAATTTACTGCCAATGATTTTGTTTGTGATTAGCAGAGTATTGTTCAATGAAATAATGGGAGGACCAACCTTGAACCATTCGCTGTAGGAGGGGAAGACGCTGGGGCCCTCCAGGGCCCCCTGGCGAGCCAGCAGGAAGGCTGTGATCATATTCTCCAGATCGTAGCCTTCGAACGCTGAAGTCAGCAACCTGCCCAGCATGTCTGGGGGGGGGGGGGGGGGGGGGAGACAGACAGAGGGGGTAGCAATCAACAAGTCCATAAGGTCAACCCAAAGCATTAGATTATACCAACTAATACAATCAACACACAGCAGCTGTCGGCTACATAAAACGACACAGATCATGATGTGGTGATATACTGCAGGGACCTCTGAGGCAGGGCTGGGCTTGGGGGTTGAACACCAGCAGCGTGGACAAGAAGCAGAGGACGTGCTGCCAGTTCACCTCGTGAGTCTCCAGCACCTGGTGCAGGTGATGGAGC